>WYDI02002141.1:0-60346 GCA_009867235.2 Psittacus erithacus
GGTGTCCCTGCCCATGGCAGGGGGGTTGGAACTAGATGATCTTAAGGTCCTTTCCAGCCCTAACTATTCTATGATTTGATGTAACGCAGATGCTAAGGGATTAAAAGGATATTAATTTTAAATGCAGCTTGATTTCTTTGTTGTCTGCACTGAGGTCTAGAAATCTGGAACAGGGAGGCTCCCCATTCTGAGTGGGGAGAAAACCTGTTTTCTTACTTAACTTAAAATGAAAATACTAAATCCAGTGTTACTTTTCTCTCAGGGCACAGATTTTGGTTTCCATGGAGGGCTGGAAGCATCAGCTCTTCATCCTTTGGGTTCTCAGTAATAAACGTTTTTCACTGAAATATCAGGACTTGGGAGGTGTCTTTGCTGGTTTTGGCAGTTAAACTGTTACATGTTATTCTGGGACCAAATTTGTGTCCATTAGTGTGCTTCATAACCCAGACCTGTGTGGGTTATTTTGTTGTTTTGTTCAGTATTGAGAAACTAATAGAAGAGAACTCATTTGTTTTCTTTTCCCCAATCTCCTTGTGGTATTTTTAGGTTAGAAAATTGGTGTTTTAACAGTCAACTGTGATGTATAATGGTGGTAGTAACAGAAATGTGTAGCTTGCATCATTTTAATACGCAATTAATGTTTTTTAGAAAGGATGAAGTGTACAAAGTTACTTTTGGCAATTTGGGATCCATGTATGAACCAGGCGAGCAAAACATCAGTGTCATCATCTTTAATGTATGTTCAGTGTTGGTGTTTTGCAGTGAAATGATAATGACTTCTTCAATAGCCCACATAATGTAATTTTTAATAGTCCCTTTTTTTGTTGTTTTCATGCAGGTTACCATGAAAGCCAAACAGCTGAAGGATTCTGTTGCATATACACCAGGTGTGTGCTGCTAGATCCTCAGTGATGCTTATAAAAAATGCTGTGTTTGGATTAGAACTGTGCAAATGCAGTGCTTTTGTACCTTCCAGGGTATGCTTTCTGGGGGGACTTTTGTCCCCTTGCCTTACTTTGAGCAAGGAGAAGAGCTGATGGTTATTCTGAGGGAAAGTTTCTCTTTAGCTACGTCCTCCTGGGCTTTCTTACTCAGTTTGTTTTGGGTTTTGTTCATTTGTTCAGGCTGTTATCTTTGTTTGTATCAGTGTGGTAATTTATTAGTACTTCACATGTGCAGATAAGTTCAGAACTGGCACAGTTCATTGCTTCCTAACAAGTATCTTGATTTCTCAATAAGCATTTTCCTTAAGCTCTTAATCCAGAAGTTTTTTCTCCTCTCTGCACTATTCCCAGTATTTACTGTTTGAGCCCTTCCCTACTTGTTTGTGATTTATTTATTTGTAAGTGTGACAACAATACTTGTAACAGGTATCATTAGGCTCTCTGAGCTTAAAACACTGGCCCAGAACTCCAAGAATGTCAAAGTCAACGTGAATTTGCCAGATCACATAATCACCCAGCGAGAAAGAGAGGAGGAAGAAGAGGAGGAGGAGGGGAACTACAGTCATATCCCAGAGCAGATGGATGTCCAGACGGATCAAAAGGAGACCACTGCAAGTGAAACTAGACACCGCAAACGAAAAGTTGTCAAAGCATCTGAAGTGACTGTGCCAGCAACAAAAGAGGTACCGGAAGAGAAGGGCAGGGGAAGGCGCCAGAAGGATTTTGATAACACCGAGCAAGCGGAAGAGAGTGATGATGAGAGCAGAAAAAGAGAGAAAAGCCGTGCCCCAGAAGAACTGTGGACTCAAAATCAACAGAAACTCCTTGAAATGGCCTTGCAGCAATATCCAAAGGGAACATCGGACCGCTGGGATAAAATAGCAAAGTGTGTTCCTGGAAAAAACAAGGTACACTTACCTTTGTTTGAACTGTAGCATAAATAGAGGGGAGATGTATTTTCTACCAATTTATGATTACCTTCAGAACGTAGGGTTTGTGCAGAAAGGTGAGGTCTCTTTGCCTAGCAGTCCAGACACAATCAACCTAAAAACCATTACTGGCATGTTTGTTGCTTTTATTTAAAATACATTTTCACTTAATTTAGTTTGTTTGATCTATTACAGATGTTGAAATACCTCCTGTTCCATTTAAAGTACCTCCCTCTCCTCTGCCTTTCAGGTCTTCAGTTGCAGGACAAATTAGATTTTAAACAAATTTTGATTCAAACCTAGTAACCAAACATTGGTGAGCCGCTTTGCTTACACTTTTACAGTACGGTTCTCAACCCAACTCAATGAACAAACAAAAATAAGCAAACCATCTGCAAGTGTTAAATGCTCAATAATCTAATGTACTTTTTGTAAGTATAATCTTTTTAAAATAGCATTGTCACTGATGTAGTTGGTCTGTGCTAGATGTCATGGTAGTTGTGATAGTGTAGTGTGCTTGCTTCAGGCATTGTAGCTGCAGAAAATCCTCATTTGTGCCAAACACATTGTGAGAGCAGTAAATGTGGAGGGAACTGAAGTGTTTCCCTGGCTCTGAAGCTGTTCAATAGTATCTGGTGGTGGTAGCTGCTATGTTAGTGCCCATTAAGGCTTGTCCTAACCAAACTGCAGGATCACTTATACCAGAAGAACTGTTCTGAAATAGATATTAAAATGCAACTGTTTCATAATTGCCTTTACAGTCATTGTCAAGAAGTACAAGGCATCTGTTTTCTTGGGTTTGTGTGCTCTTTAAAGAGATGAAATATCTGTTAAGAAACGTGAATTTAGATGTATATTAAAAATATTTTAAAAGTAAGAACATGAGGGTGATAAGGCACTGGCACAGGCTGCCCAGAGAAGCTGTGGCTGCCCCATTCCTGGCAGTGTTCAAGGCCAGGTTGGATGGGGCTTTGAGCAACCTGATCTAGTGGAAGGCGTCCGTGCCCGTGGCAGGGGATTTGGAACTAGATGAGCTTTAAGTCCCTTCCATCCCAAAACATTCTGTGATTCTGTGATAAACTGCAAGTTCATTTTTTCTAATCCACTCTTCGCTAAATGTAGATTCTCCTTCTCAAATTCAGTGCACAACTTTAAATCGAACAAAACCCCAAAACAAACCTCAGGAGCCCCAGAACCTAGCTCTTCTAGCATGTATAGTGTTAAAGGAATAGTAAAATATCATGCATCGATTAACAGTTTTGTTTTTCCTTTTAGGAGGAGTGTATAGCAAGATACAAGCTGCTTGTAGAACTGGTACAAAAGAAAAAAATGGCTAAAAGCTGAATGTTCTGAGCAGAAGAGATGTAGCTCATCTTTGTCAAAGTGGGGTTTTAAATCTCATGTGCGGGAAACTGCATCTTTGTACCTCAGTACTTCTATACGTCATGTGCCTTAGTAAAAGAGAGTATTAATAAATCTTATACCATCTTACCCGGTTTGTCTGTTGAAGAACGAAGGTGTATTTTTGTGTTGGAGAGCTGCTTATGCGGATGGGTGATAACAATGCCTTAAAAACTAGTGATCCTTCAGGAAAATCCACACTGGTAACTGCATACTGGATCCGGGTGGGTTTACAGCCAGTGACTGTGCAGAATATAAAGAATTTGTATGCGTTTTGAAGAGAGAATTGATCTGAAACTGTTCAGCAGCATAGGAGTAATTGAACTCTGCACTCAATACATTTTTTTTTCTTGCAGTTATAAATCCAAGACCATGTGCTTATAAGCATGTCTGTGCTCCATGAAGTGGCCAGTCATCCTAACTGGATGTTTTGAAAGTAGTAGTATTTCTCATCTTAACTTCCATGGACATTTATATGCAGCTGCAGCAGAACATCTTTTTTACCAGCCCCACAGCCTAATCCACAGTGATACTTGACAGTGCTGTTTATTTGGTAAAGTTGAAATGAGTAAGAACATTAAAGGCCTTATTTTTTTCATTAGAAATTAAGATATAGAAGGCATTTACTTAATGACCAGTTTTTAAGTACAGAATAGACCTTACAGCTAACCTCAGTGGGTGAAGAGGGGGGTTTTGTATACCCTTGGTTGAATAGAGTTTGCTTTTATATTTGAAGAATAGGTAATAAGGGTTATTCCTTAGTTGCTGTTTTATTTTTCGTAATTTTGGAAAAGCTATACAAAGCTTAAAATGCTTGAATAAAGGTACTTGAAGGGCTGTAAATTACATCTATAAATCAGAGCAGAGATCGCAGTCTTTTGCAAGCAACATTAAGGACTTGCTTTTTTTATAGAATTATTTACCACTCAAATTCTGATTTAATACCAGGATTCTGATATGGTTTTAATTCAAAATTAAAATGAAAGAGGCTCATGTACCTGAACTCAGAGTCAGAACTTGGTGGATGAGAATCTCTGTTAGCTTTCTGCCATTTGCACTGTTGACTTTCTCCAGTAACTGTTTCCTGATTGTGTTGCTTCTGGCAGATCAGCATTTCACAAAGTTTCATCCCATTCCCATAAAACTTTAAGGGAGAAGTATCTGGAGAAGGTTACAGTGTTCCAGATGTGTTCTTTGAACAACTGGAACTATATAAAAATTAATCTTAGTAGAAATAATATTATGGAAACCAACAGTAAGACTTTAGTGCAGCTTATGGAAAACAGGCACCAGAAAAAAGGGTCAGTTAAACATCACATGGTACTGCTGAAAGAGCAGCTCCTGCTAACACAGCTTGAATGGCAAAAGTTAATAAACCAGGATAGGAGATGTCACAGGCTGCCCGGAAGTAGTTGGCTGCTGTAAGCTGTGTTATCACTGGTGCCAGTAAAGCTGGATTTTGGTGGGAAAAAGCAGCAGGAAGTTCAGAAGCCCATTAACATGGAACCCTTCTGAACCACAGTGCACGTGGGTTGTGCTGCTCTTATGACACAACCCAGAGAAGTTCCCAACACACCATAGGGCAGCTCTGTCACCACCCACTTGGCTGCCAGGGGCTGTGCAGCAGCTCAGGCTGCTCTGGCATCAGAAGTATTCCACAGGGACGGCAGCATCGGCTTCTACTGAACTGGTGCCAGATCAGCCCCAGCCCATCATCTTTGATGTCGGGATCTGCAAAGTCATTGAAACAAGGTTAGGTTCGATTGCATCTGGCTCTCACGTGAACTTGGCTTTGATGTGGTCTCTTTCTTTACAGGGCTAGTGAATTGGATTTTTGTTCAGATGTCTGAACTGTCCTTTTCATTATTTCCGTGCTGTTGACTGTTGGTCCATCAGGACTATGTGTGCTATAAAACATCTTGGGCTTCTGGCACCCATCTCTAACAAGTGGAGATTTTTAAGAACGTCCTGAACTTGATACTTTCACAAGTATTTCCAGTTTTGCCCCTTTCCTGCTTCTCTACATCTTACCAGGAGACTGACACCAGAGTTCAGGCCATACCTCTCAAATCAAAAAAACACATAAGGCAAAGCAGGACTTCCTGACTCTTACGGTACTGATCCAACAGCAGCATGACGACAGACTGATACCTCTTGTCAACCATGTAAAGTTTTTGGCTTCAACTTAGGTCTGTGAATAAAGCAGCAGTAATGTAACATTCCTGTCTGAGAACTCCCTGGAGGCCTCATGCTGGCGGGCTTTGCTTCTCCCTGACAGGTCTAGCAGTATGAAGTGTAAGTCAGACCAGTGCCCCAGCCTACAGGTGCTATATAGTCTCCCTCCTTAGCACCAACTAACAACAGAGCCAGAAGAAAGGTGGCACCTAGTGCTGGAGTGTTTAGGTTTAATCAGTGAAACATCCAGTTTTCTGAGTCTCTGCTCCCAAGAGCATAAAACAGTCACCAACTACCCCAAGAGTGTGAGGTATTTTTTCTAAGCCTGATGGCCGAGGAGCCCAGTGAATGGTAGTGGTGCCTCTTGCTGCACCAGATGACACTGCACATTCCCCTAGTGTTTGTTCTGAGCTTGCTCATTTACCCATCTTCTTTCAGGACTCTACTTTTACCCATTTGAAAAGAAAATAAAGATATGAAAATAAAGATATTCCATCCCTACGCCTCGAGCAGATGGAATAATATGCAAATGGCACAGGCCTGTGGTAACAGCATCTTCTGCTGCTTGTTCCAAAAGTTTCACAGCATTTCTTTTTTGGAGGATGAAAACAAAAACCTGACATCGGACTCAGGCACATGGCTGCAACTGCACATTTATGTCCAGCAAGCACAAGTCCAGCACTGCAGCTGCATGAGGGAAACACAAACTGACATAAAAAACATTTTACAGACTTTGTCTTAATAAATGTTAGCGGTCACATGCCATTGAAATGACTCCTGTCTTGTGATGTTAACAGCAATAGTCTGTTCTTCCACCAGACTGATGTGCACACAAGCAATGTATACCACTATAAACATTATTAAAGTTTATTAACAAAAGCTTTGTACATATCTTCTCATACACTTGGAATTTTACATCTTGTCAAAATAACAGCACATTTCCATCTTACCTTTTGTACAAATTGTTACAGAATATCCACCAGTGGGTTGAGTAAGTAAAATAAACCACTGGGTTAACTTTTGTAAAGTATCTACAAAAGTGATTTGTGACATTTTAAAAAATTCCCCAGAACATATAAAAATAAATTATTTTTTTACTTTGTCAATTAAATCTACTAATTAGAAATATTACAAATCAAAATATCAATGTTTTCTTATGAATTCTTCACAATACAAAACAGATTCACAAAACTTTATTTACAGAAATGAGGTAAGAACTGTGCAATATTTAACTAAGAAACATATTGCAGAATTAACATGTTCTTCCAAGTAAGTACACAGTGGAGGTCTAATTACAGCTGGGTCGTTTCCTCTAATAGCTCCCACCTTAGTACTGGTAGTGGTCATTACCCCATTGAAGCTGTCCTTCACCACACTGCATAGACTCACGCCATCAATCAGCTACTGTCGTGAGCGTTGGAACACAAGTTCACCCGTTTCAACCACTGGTAAGCGTTAGTGGGCAATAAGAACTCACTTTTTTGGTAATTTATTAGTGAAAATGGACCCAGGTAACAATCTGCCTGAGCTGTCTACAGTGGTATAAAACACCTCTAGTAAAGGCAGAACAAGGCTGCTGGTGCAACACAGAAGATTCCCGCTGCTAACAAGGACACGTCTAGTGCATGATCAGCTGTTTGCAGCCATTTCATCAACATGGAGGTAGCAACAGGCACTTGGTTTAGGCCAGACACGACACATACTTCTTCCAGTGTGGCCTCATCTGGTAAGAAAACTTTGTGACCGGAACCACTCCGGTTCCTTTAAAAACCTCAGAATCTAAAACCTACACCAAAATCAATACACTTTGGATTCTGTACTGTAGTTCTTACTCAGGAAAAACTCCCACTATAACAACAGGAACTTAAAGGAATAAAAAGTTCAGAAGTGGATTCCCTTATGAGTCTGGTTTCAAAACCGGTGTGTAAAAAACAACAAAGAGCAAGTCCCGGCTGCCATCATCAGCTTGTCTAAACGGATACGCTGCAACTGCAGCAGCAGATCAGACTGGCAGGATTGGGTCAGTCTGGTTTGTAAAACTGCTCCAAAACCAAAAACTGCAGGACTGCAGACAGTTCTCTAGCCTTTAAATTTCTAAGATTGGGACTGAACAGTCAAGTACATGTTTCGCTATGGTTGAATTTGTACTTAGTACCATCATAGTGACAAAATAATTATGGTTTGCAGCAGAGTTTTATCTACTTCACAGTCTGAAACATCAAAAAGTACATCATTTTAGTGCAACAAGAAAGCAAACGAAAGCCTACCAAAAATCTCCTTATGAACATGATTAACCTTTTGCTGTGCAGTGAGTTCCTTGTTGCATTTCTTCAATCTGCAGAAAGGCAGACTGCAGCTTGCAGCCAGATGAAGTGCTCTAACAGCAGGACATGCAGTTCTCAAGTAGCATTCAAATGTCAACTCTTCTCTGACGCAACTGGTCCAGTTTTATCATTGAGCCTCTGTGTAAGAGAAAATACTTCTAAAAATCAGATTATAACATACAGAGGGAGGTAAAATTAAATTCATATAAAGGACGAAGCAGATGAGCACATTTACTAGAGCTACCCAAACAGTAACTTTTGCATTGTAAAGAATCATCAATGTACTGCAGAAGGAAAAGTAGGAAAGAATAATTTAAGGAATAGTCCTGCACTGAAGCAACTCACAGGAAGGTCATCGCAGCCAGCATTAGAAAACACCGATTTTGCTTCTACTTCCATTCCAAGACTTGCTGTTGGTCCCTCCTCAGAACTGCATGATGGTCAAGACAAGTACGAGGTGACCCCTGCTACCCCGTGGAAAGGGCTGAAACCCAGGCTCCTCCATCAGAACAGAAATAGAGTTTCCCTTTTGCCCCTGCCACAACTGTCTGTTTGTCATAAATTGCTACAAAGACATTTCCTGCAAGTACTGAACAGGATCGAGCACAAACCTCATCTTGTTCAGTGAGCATTCAGGAGTGCTTGAAAACCTGTTCTAACTAGAAATGAGATTTAAACATTCAAACTTTTGGCAAATAGAGAATTTGTCAGAAATTCTTTTTTTGATTAATATAGTTCAACAATCCACTGCAGTCTCTTTCAATCCTAACCTTAAATATACATAAAAGCAATTTCAAATGAAATTTATTTCTAAGAAGAGTTTTGGTCAAAAGATGTTCTGAGATTTTCTGGAATTGTTTACAGCTAACTGTTAGAAGAACGAAACCTACAATTGTAACAGCATACTTATAAATACACTAGTGGTGCCCAAACTTACTAATAGCCATTTCAAGAAACTCAAACTAAGGTCACAGAGAATAGTTTGTTCTGATGTAACCCAAATATTGCATTCGCTCAATTCCACTCACTGATTTTTAGAAAATGAGGGGAGATAACTAAACATACCAGAACAAATCATGACTATTTCCCAGTGAAGGTGAGGCACTGAGCAAAGCCCTGTGTCAGAGCCCTGCCAATCAGTGACAGGGACAGAGCGTGACCTTCACAGAGCCCCGCGCTTTGCAGTGTGGCCACAACATCACAACAGACCAAGCTCCTTCCCTTCATCCTCTCTTAACTATATGACCCTTAGAGAATTAAGTCTATTCTCGGACTCCCTGAAGAAGGTATTTCTGGTTTGGGGATACAGCTTACAGGCAAATGCTGAAGACAATGGAACATGTTTGTCTTGTTCCCTTATCTGTCCAAGAAAGGTTTTATTTCACCTTCCCAACAATGGGCTCCGCATCTCCTAAGTCATCAACTGGTCTCTGCAGCTCCACAGTGCCTGGAGCCTGGCCAGGACAAACTCTTCCTTCAACTAAGGTGATGCAAGGAATGATCTACAAAACAGTGCGCACAAAGCTGGGGAAGAAGGTGGGATGAGGGGGCTAGGGCTGCAGCTGCAATTACAAGAGGAAGGCAAGTGTCACTGCATTGGTGTCCTGATCCAAGGAAGCAGGAGTGTGCAGCGGACAGGTTAGGTGTAAGTGACTACACATTCAGGAGAGTTCTAAACCTCATTCAGTGCGGGCCAAGGTTCAAGAAAAAAATTAAATAAATCAAAAATATCCACTGCCCTTGAGCTGCAAATTCAAACACATGACTTGCTTCTTGTCTTTTAGCTATCTTATGGAAGTAACTACATTGAAAACGAGGTGAGAAATATACTTACTGTCACCTTCTGAGTTGCATTATCCCCATGAATTGTAAGGAATGGGTTAGTAGAAGCTGCATTAAGTGGTGAGGCCTGTGTGCCTGAAAGCAAGTTGTTTATGGGTATCTGTGTTCCTCCAGTAATCTGCAATTGCTGTACTTCAGACTGATGGTGTTGGTGGTGGTGATGCTGTTGCTGCACTAATTGATATAAAAGGGCCTGATGTTGTTCCTTGAGTAATATGAGGAGAGGGAGGAGAAAATAGAAAATAAATCAAGAATTAGTTATTGAAAAATAGCTCCTCCCGGGGTTCTCACTTACCCCATTCTTCAACCAGTGCAACCCTGAAGCTAATCCCAGCTAATTTAGGTTACACTAATGAAGTTCCACAAGACTGTCAGAAAGCGAAGAAAGTACCTATAAAATTCCCTGAAATCAGTAGCTCAGCAGAAGTTCAAAGCTAAGCCTGAGAAGAACATCAAACCATGTTTGTCAAAGTAATAGAGCTACACAATTAACCATACAAATGGCTAAACCAGTTCCCCAATGGCCTATACGGATACTGCAAGGCAGAGTAAAGACAGCTCATAAGGATATTCTTAGAACTCATGCATGGTCCTGAACTCTGCTGCCCACAACTGATGCTGAGAGGTACAAGCCCCCATGTCCACATGGGACAAAACAGGACTGAAAGCACTAGGAAACAATTCTTCCAGCAGTACACACAGCCCAATGATTCCCTGTAATTTAGCATGACTATGATCCAAAAAGGTTGAAGAAACTAAAAAACTAGTTATCAAACCCTGTAGTATCAAGTTAAACACATTTCTAATTCATCCATGGAGTTTATCCATGCCTTAGAATACAACAGAGGAATGAATCGTAATTAACTAGTAAACTTACTGATGTGAGTTGCTGGCTACTTAGTAACTGCTGAAATTGCTGGTGCTGTTGATGGAGTAGAAGTTGTCTCTGCTGGTCAGGAAGTAATCCTAGTCCTGAGGCACTGTAGGGATTGACAGGGTAATACTGTAGTTTGTATGAAAGTATGGGAACTTTTTACTTCAGCTTTCCAATGAAACAAAGAAACTATGTATATAAATAGACAGTTCCTATTTAGCATTTTGATTGGATGCTGTCAGGTAATCTGTCCACTTGCAATTTTGATACATACCTAGACATGACCACCACCACCCCAGTCTCATTTATGCCAAGCAACAGCAACATCTTGTCTCTATAACGTAAGTCTACAATGTGCACATTATTTTAAACTCTGATAATAATTACATTTCTACATTTTTTCAAATACATTCATTATACAGAAAGGCCAGGTTTTATATTCGAAGACAGCTCTTGCCAACCTTCAGTACTTGGTTAACTAGCATTTACTTTGCCTTGGTTTCCTTCTAATTCTCATCTTTTGCTATATTCAAACTTGTAACTATTGCCTGTACCTTATCTGTAATTTAGCAAACACATTCACCCTTGAAGTGGGTGAGCTGGTATTGTGTGGAGTGAAGCAAGCTGCCTCTGTGCTTGCCTACTACTTCACTCCCAGGCCTTACTTTCATGCCTACATAAAACTTGCTGCAGCTATTTAGGAAGGGGACAGGGAAATGGTCCAGCTGAGAACTGGTCTGAAATAAAGGGTTTCTTCAGCTGTGCCAGTTCACTGCAAGACCAACAGCCAGAACAAGGGTGGTTCTGAAAGGGAAGATGAGGAAGACAACTGCATTTACTTTTTCAGGACCAGTGTTACCTTTTACTAATTTAAAACATCCTCTGAATTACTGAGGTGTGGTTTCACATAGGTTTACCCTGTTACTGAAAGGTTAAGTAAGCCTTTCAGCGTACGTTTCTGTCCCCTTCCCTTGCACTAGCGCTTGCACAAGGAGCTGCATCTTGTGGGAAATGAACTGAATCTGAAGCCAACACAAAACACAGTGAAGGATTATCTATTAATGTAGATAAGGTTATTGTGTGAAGGCACAAGCAGTAGTGCTTGCCTACCAGCAAGAAGATGTGCACAGGATGACCAATAGGATAACAGGATTGCTTGTTATGACTGGTAGCAAAGAATTAAGTTAACTTATATCAGCCACAATTCCACACAGTTAGGCTACAATCATGTAGTCCTTCAGGACATTATATGTATCTTCCCTTTCTACAGTAGTTGGCATATTGTAGCCTGGCTCCAGTATCCCTTTAACACTTAACTTTGTATTAACCAGACAGTATGAAAATACCCATAGCATCACCATTCTCTTTGCTGGGACAGGGCAAGCAACACAAACTGTTTCATCTTCATTGGATGGCCTCAGTGCTATGGGAAACGTGCTGGGCTGTATTTATTATTTCCTATGGGGAACGGGAAATGTATGTCAATGTGAATTCTACGGGGCCAGATGAGATCTGCCTGACAGAGCTGGCAGAAGTGCTCACAGAGCCACTTTCCATCATTTCTCAGCAGTGCTGGGTAACTGGGGAGGTCCCAGTTGACTGGAGGTTGGCAAATGTGACCCCCATCTACAAGATGGGCCAGAAGGAGGATCCAGGGAACTACAGGCCTGTCAGCCTGACCTTGGTGCTCAGGAAGGTTCTGGAGCAGATCACCCTGATTGCCATCTCCTGGCATGTACAGGACAAATAGGTAATTGGGCTCAGTCAGCATGGGCTTATGAAAGACGGGTCCTGCTTGACTAACCTGATCTCCTATGACAACGTGACCTGCTTAGTGGATGAGGGAAAGGCTGTGGATGTTTACCTGAACTTTAGTAAAAACTTTGATGCTGTTTCCCACAGCATCTGCCTGGAGAAGCTGTCTGCTCATGGCTTGGATGAGTAAAAAAGCCTGGCTGGATGGCCAGGCACAGTGTGGTGGTGGAGTTAAATCCAGCTGGTGGCCAGTCATAAGGGGTGTTCCTCCCCAGGGCTCAGTAGTGGGGCCAGTTCTGTTTAATGTCTTTATCAATGATCTGGACATGGGGATCGAGTGCACCCCCAGTAAGTCTGCAGATGACTTGAAATTGGGTATGAATGTTGATCTGCTGGAGGGTAAGAAGGCTCTGCAGAGGGATCTGGACAGGCTGGATGCATGGGCTGTGGCCAGTGTATGAGGTTCAACAAGGCAAACTGCTGGGTCCTGCTCTTGGGCCACAACAACCTCATGCAGTGCTACATGTGTGGGGAAGAGTGGCTGGAAAGCTGCCCAGGGGTGTTGACTGGTGGTTGCTGAACATGAGCCAACTTGTGCCCAGGCAGCCAAGAAAGACAAGAGCATCTTGGCCTGTATACAGTGTAACCAGCAGGGCCAGAAGAGTGATCATCCCCCCTGTACTCAGCACTGGTGAGGCTGCATCTCAAATTCTGTGTTCAGTTCTGGGCCCCTCACTACAAAAAAGCCACTGAAGTGCTGGAGCAGTCCAAAGAAGGGCAACAAAGGTGGTGAAGGGTCTGGAACACAAGTCTTGTGAGGAGCAGCTGATGGAACTGGGGATGTTCAGCCTGCAGAAAAGGAGGCTTAGGTGGGAACCTTATCACTCTCTAGAACTACCTGAAAGGAAGATGGAGTGAGGTGGGTGTTGGTCTCTTTTCCCAAGTAGCAAGCAATGGGATGAGAGGGAATGGCTTCAGGTTGCACCAGAGGAGGTTTAGACTGGATATTAGGAAATATTTCTTCACCAAAAGGGTTGTCAAGCACTGGAAAAGGCTGCCCAGGGCAGTGATACAGTCACCACTGCTGGAGGTATTTAAAAGACATGTAGATGTGGTGCTTAGGGATGGATATGGTTTACGGACTTTGTACAGTTAAGTTAAAGGTTGGGCTTGATCGTCTTAAAGGTCTTTTCCAACCTAAATTAATCTGTGATTTCCCATCATCTAAGTTAGCATCACTTTTACCACTCTCCTGGTTCTCAGACCTCCTGTCAATGGTCTTTACCCCTAGCAAAGAAGTCAATTCTACTGACCTTGTCCTGTACAAGCCATTTTGCCTCTGATTATTCTTGCTGTACTGTTTTTCCCCTCGAATTATATCATTTTCTGAAACTCCATAGTCAGAACTGCACATAATATTCAGGTGCACACGCACCAGGGATTTAACGTGACAGAAAACAAAATGGATAACACCATTCTATTTATTCCCCAATAACTCCTAGCAATGTTTGTTTAATGAAAGCAGAGATGACACTTCACCTATCCAAGGAAACTCCTCTTGAGCTACAACAGGAAAACTCAGGCTTAACAAGCTAGAACTGTGCATATGTTTGACATTCAAACAATGATAATGACACTCATTGATTAATTGAAATTCCTTCAAATAGCTTCAAGTTAAATTGTATCCAAAATATTTGTAACAACTGCAAGAAATAAGCACCTTCAGTCTGACTAACAGTACCATTATTTCTTTTTTCTCTTTTTACCTCACTGTTTCTGTATTCTTCTATACTGGAATGGATGTTCTCCACTGACTTTTTCATTCTTTAATCCCATTCTTTCCTTTTTTCCTATTTCATGTTTTACCTTTGCATTTCTCTTTGCTGCTGCTGTTCTCCCTTCTCTTTATCTGCTCTGCCTTCCTCTCTTGCTCTGCATTGGCGCTTGAAAGAAAATACCTTCAGCCACAAAACACTGCAGCTCCCAAGCTTTGCAGAAGCAGAAGTTCAGTTCACTGGATTTCAACACAGCCTGCTCTAAACCACCTCATCTTGGAACCTAAATGTAATCGTTTCTAGCTTTCATTAAAAGGTATATGATCAGTCTGAAACTCTCCATCCTACAGTCTTCTCTGGTTGTGAGAATGTAAAGAAACAATCCTATCTTTTTCCTCACATTACTTAATCTCCCTCTTGCAAGCAATCTGTATTAAGCCATCTTGTTCCCAGAAAAGGTTCAAGTAGTTTTCTCTGCCAAATGGATGTGGTCTCTTTTACATAAAATTTGAAACTCTCTCAAACAGCAGAGTGCAAATCAGTGTTTTCTTACCTCCCTATATCCTGCAGTTAAAAAGCTCACACGAATAAGGACAATATGCATAAATTCTTCCTGTATGGGTGAATAACCTAGCTATTCTTCACACAAAACCATCCAAACATATTCTGAACATTGGGAGGATGCTGTAAGTAACAACTTACAGGAACATCTGGGAAGTTTTTTAATTACAGCTTAAGATACCAAAGTTAGAAAGTAGAGCTGAACTCTCACGTAGCTTTCCATCATCTGGTGAATACCAGTTTAAAGCACCTCCAAACTGATCACCACCATGCAATCTAACCAGGTTCAGAGAGCAGGATAGTAGCCAACCTCCATGCCTGCACATGCTTGTTACCACTGGATGTTCCCACTTAGTTCAAAGAGTAGTGATACCTAGAGGGGAATTTAACATTAAAGAAACAGTCAAAATAGTTGCCACTGAAACAGCACTGAACCCAAGAGTGGAAGGAACAAGTCGTGTCCATGTAGATTCAGAACCAATAATCTCTAGCAGTGAAAAATACTTCTCCTGCTCCTGCCTCCATTCAAAGTCATCCCAGAGCCTCCTCACAACTGAGTTCCCAGCAACAGGAAAGTTTTTACGCCGTTTTTCACTGAAGTGTTTGTAATGGAAGCAACAGGACTGAGGAACGCACACGGCACTGCAATAATCACATTAGCACTCATCAGCATTAGTGCTTGCTCAGCCTCAACTTTTTTCCTCTAAATTAGTTCCTTCTAAACTAGAAATACTGAAAGCTCACAGAAAACGCGGACAATTGTGAAACACTTCAAAAGGAAGGGGCTCAGCAAATCATCTGCATGAGCTCAATAAAGCAGGGAATGGTGTGAAAAGTGCACTTTTAAAGTTAATATAAACATTAATTTTATAGAAGTATTATTGAGGGAGCACTGCAGAAAGAGATCATGCAAGAACAGGAATAACAAAATGAAAATGCTGGCAGAGTTGTACATCATATGCTTGTAACAACAGGAAATAGGGAATCACTGGAGTATTCCAGACTATGCTAAGAGTTAGAACGAGAGTTTATGAACAGGATACTAGTTACAGTATTCTGCATGAACCAAAGTAGTCTACCATTAGGATACACATTCAAAAGTAAAAGCAGTTAAGACAAATAGTAATAAGAAATAATAAGTTGAGATTACAACTTCAGTAATATGGTCAGAAATAAATAACCTGTGTATAAACAATATTGTATGAGAAAACAGCAGCACAACCAATGTATTTTGGCATTACCTGAAAGTGGAAAGCATTATACAACTGGTTAATATTACTGATTTTGTCTAGTATTTCTCACTCCTCCTCACAAATTTGGGGATAGTAATGTAAAATTCTTGTGTTTTCAGCAGACCTCTGATACTCAAGAAAAAAACCCAACTTTTCATTAACAAAATGTCCTTTAACCTATGAAATCTTATGTTCCTATATGATACAAACTATGAGAAATAGAACCTCCTCAGTGAAAACACAACAGCACATCGGAGCAACACAATACAGTTTTTATGAGCCTACTGCAGCAACACCACACACTGATACAGTACACAAACATTGAGGAGCTGGCAAAGAAGCAGGAAGGAAAGAACTGGGAAAAGAAGCTACAGAACTAAGGAATCCTTGCATCATTCCAATCACATATGCCTTTTCTGGCGTGTAATCCACCATACTCTCCAAAAATAAACTCTCCTTAAAGACAAGTAATCCACTACCTATTTGCAGGCATTTCTTTCTACACAGAACCATAGTTCTCCTTCCTAAGCAAAGGGCAATACGGTGGGTGGGGGGAAGGGGAGGAAGGAGAATGAGTTATCCCAGACTCTGCTCTATCCCAAAATACTTCCAGACCAAGCAGCCCATTCCTCTTGGGGGAAAGCAGCTGTCTCCTTTTGTTACCCATTTGCCTTGCAGCTCAAGCAGCAGCAGTTTATGCTAGTGAGGATACCTGGTTTTGGGGAAGAGCTGTTACGAACACTCAAACATGATTCTTTTTATGCATTTAAAAATCCTTAGGAACATCACTTGAAAAACTGATTTTTTTTGTCTCTGGAGTCAGATGCAAAGAACTGAAAGCACCGTGCAAATGTGTTACTGCTCTGGTTAGTTATGCCTGTTACATCTTTAATTACATGACTGTATACTGTTCTTCCTCTCCCCTCCCCCCTTCTTACTGCAACAAATGGTAGCTTTTCCAGCGCTCCTTTAATCCTGGAAGAACAATTGGCAGAAGAAAGAATATTGTTTTCTGAACTAAAAAAAAAAGGAGCTGAAGCACATTTGCATAATTACATTTGTTTGGGAATGTGACTTGATTAAAAACCAGGCATTCAGATTTCCAAAAGTTAAACAGAAAACAGTTTTTAACTTGACTATTCATGCTTCCATTAAACGTCCTCTTAGTTTCATTCACAGATCAGGAGCAGAACAACTACATGCTAAGGAAGAAACAATACATTTTGAATAGGATAGTTCAAAAATCTAGCTAAGCTGAAGAACAGCAAGCACTATCAGGAAAAACAAAATCAGCAAATTCTTACCTGTTATTTAAGGTGGTTGGCAGAGGATGCGTTGCATTGGGTGGCACGGTTGCATGAGTGAGAGGAGAAGGGTTCTGTGATATTGTTGCTGGGGTCTGAATTACCCCATTTAAAGCCCCTACAATTCCATTGATTGCCAGCTGGCTGGCTGGCAGTGCTCCAATTATTCCACCCACACCAGGCACTGCAGGAATGGTGGAGGTTACAGTCTGCATACCACTAGCTAGTGCCCCCACTGTCACACCATTGACCTGTTGAACTCCTGTGACTCCTGAGCCTTGCTGAGCTGGACTCTGCCCAGCAGGTGGTGGAGTGGAAAGAGCTGATGAACTGCTGGTGCTTTGTCTGCTGGAGGTTATCTCCTGGTGTAAAAACAAACAACAAAACCCCCTCAGCTGCATAAGATTTCACCTAACAGCACAATGCAAGGACTATGAGGAGTTAACTTGTAACAAGTTTAAGTTTGGAAGAAACAAAGAAAAATTACCTGATTTAATACAGGAAGAGAATTGTCCGGTAAAAAACTGTTTCCCAGATGAGGGCTTTTACTGCTGTTCAAGGAATCAGTGCTAGGTGCTAAAGTAATTATTTCAAAAAACACACAGAGGATAAATTTCTGTAACATGTGAAAAGTTTCAGAATAATCTGACATTTCAAAATAATGTCAAAGGAAAACATAGAAAAAGTCAACCTTAAAATCATTCTGAAGAGTAAAATATTAGTAATTGGTGAATCAATAGTGTCAAACAGATGTGCTCCAGACTGAAGTAAAAAAGAAACTGCACTGGAACAAGTAGCAATGATACTTATAAATCTTCCCACTGACTTTCAAACATTTAAGTACATTAACAATACTTAAGTCTATATTCATCCTACACATATATGCATCCCTCCATCAATGGCATACATGGATGAAATAGCTATTTCATAGAAATACATATTTAAGTTACTCTGACACATTCACATTCTCCTCTACTTACCTGCTTGTACTGGAAAGGCATGTACTTGATGAGAAGGGCTAGGATTTGAAGTTATTGTTGGAAAGGGCACTGAAAGCTGTGCATTGAGTAGCTGAAGCCGCTCCTTCTTAGCGGTCAGATTCTTTATCTGCTCTTCTAGCCGCCTATTTTCAACCTGGAGTTGGTGTAATGATTTCAGCATTCCTAAAACTAAGGTAAAAATGCATGTTATCTTTCACAACCACTTTCAAAGAACAAATAATATCTCAATTGTTTTAATTTCTGTATTACAGTTTAAGACCAGCATTAAGTAATACGGAAAATATAAATAAAATTATTAGAGAGATAAATTACAGAAATTTGACTTTAAGTGGAAAGATTTAGGATCAATCTTGTGTAATTTAAAATGCAGGAAAAAAATACATAACGTGATAGTAATTTTGCAATATAGCTACACCCTGGCTTAAATACAGATAAAGTCACATCATTAGGGCTGACAGTCACTTTAAGCAAACAGCAGTACATGGTAACTGATCCCCAAACCAGAATATGAAAATAGCATTATTCCAGCAGCACAGGTTAATTGCATAGTTGGGAAAAATCTATTTCAGCTGCAGTATTAGAAACTTTAAACAGTGCCAAAACAGAAAAAGTTTGACAAAACTGCATTCAACTACAAACACATCCAACCAACAACATGTAGGTAAAAGCAAGTGAGTTTGTGAAAAGGGAGGTTTTGTGCTTTAACACCTCGTACAGCAAATCATAAACTCACAGAAACAATGAATAAAATGTCATCCGACGTGAAGAGATCAGGACACACCTTGGTGGGAGCAGGAGCTCCCATGTGCTGTGAGTGGCGATCTACAAATCACCCAGCAGGGAGCACTGTGTGAGCACTGCAGTTACCACCCCTTTTTGCATCAAAAGGGCATCATCTTCTTTCTGTACTAACCTGATTTTTACCAGAGTTTTCCCAAACTCCGCTCTGGTTTCAGAACTTGCATTTCCAACTGGTGCTGGAGTGGGACTGTGAAGCCACAGGGACAGCCTGCCTTTTTTTTTTTTTTGCCTTCTTTTTTTTTTAAATTCTAAATTGTATTTGTTTAACATGACCTCTGGGCCTACTACAGACGTAAGTCTACTGGTATAGGCACATCTGGTCATTTCCCAAGGATTTAGCTTTTATCCCTCCTCTTCAAGAACATACAAAGGAACCCTCAGTGAGCCCAAATGAGATGCAATAAGACTTAGCTAAACCTGTCCTCCAGCTATCATGTTTAAAGGATTATCCCTGCATGAATTTCCTCACAATTAGCATTTTTGTCAGGATACCATTCATAAAAATATCAAGTAGATACCACTTTACGCTACCATTGAGAAGAATAATATGTTCAACAAAAAATAACAAACTCTAACCTGATATTAAAAAAAAATAATAATTAGAAATGTATTCAGTCATTGTCTTTAATGCTGATATACTGTTGAATACAGAGAACCAGATAAATATGCAGGTACTCATCACTTATGCTTTTAACATATTCATTATTGGACTATGCCACTCTGTTAAACATAACTTGAGAAAATAATGATTTGCTTGCTTTGAGAATTCGAACACAATAAAGATACGAAAACCTAGCAGGGTACCTGCCTAGCATTTGTAAATACTTTTTGAAACAGCAACAGAAGTAGGCAGTTTAGATTTAAAAAATGAACAATATAACAATAATAAATTATTATGCCAGTTTATATCACACAATGTAAAGCAAACTGGGGAACTGTGCCATGCTATTTACAGCAGTGGATCTAAGACTCCAGAATTAATTTCCAAACTCTGCAACCGAACAGCTGGACCTGCAAGTCACTTTCTCTTGCATGACACAATTTCCCCATCCATAGAAATGTAGATAATTGTAAGGAATTATTTTGTAATCTACTGAAGCCATGGGCTACACTAAGAACTCCATTACAATTATACACAAGAGTTACATTATACACTACAGCTAAATTTCTATTCACAGCAGAAAATAAGGGTTTTTTAAGTTCTTGGACAAGCACTGGAATGGTCCTTCTGAATAACAGTTAACAAAAGCAGTAATAAACGGAATGCGAGTACTTACTGTCACTAGGGGTGCCTTGCTCTAATAAAAACTGCTGTCCTTCACTCCATTGCCTCTCCAGAAGCTGTTCTATGCTGGCTGCTACTGGGGGCAAATTTTCCCCGCAACTGTTCCCTGATTGATCATAGCGAATCTGCAAGCTGCTTACAGGGGATCTGTTGAAAATATTGCCATTTATTGTTTAAAGAAAAGAATAGAAGGAAACGCATTAGTAAAAGGCTATTGAAGTTTCTTACCTTTTATCAGCCCCTAGCACCTACATATCTTACAATTCCAAGACTAAGTTAATTCCTCAAAATCACTAGGAACTCGTGGTTCTCACTGCCAAGTCATTAATAAAAGAAAGACATAATATTTCACAGCAAGAGATTTTATACTGAGAAAGCACATAACCTCTTCTTGCATACAGACTAACGTAACGCCTAACAAACAGCATTGTATTAAATTATACAATACATACTTCTACAGCAGGAAAACATTGTATATGGATACATAAAACACCTGTATTAAAAAAATCTTCAAACATTTCCCAGAGAAAACTGGGAAAATAAAAACATTTTCTTAACATCAGCACAGTAATGGTACTTCCACATAAGAAGGCCATGTATAATTCCACTGCCTAACTTGTTCTCCCTCAGGACCTACAAGAAGGCTACTTTTCCATTAGATGGGGAATAATTTAACCTGTGAGCAAAACCAGATGCTCAGTGTATTTCTGACTTGGGATTCTGGCCTCTTGTGTGCATGGTCACATTTCTCACACAGGACCAACACCAAAGCCCACTAACAGCTGGTTGGTGGATTTTGGTTGGTTAGTTCATTTTGTATTTCTATCAACTGCAGTGAGCTCAGATTCAGACTCTTATGTATTAGTTATTACTGTGAGCAGTAACTATTGGTGTCATCACACAATCACAGCCATGTTGTTCTACATGCAGTACAAACTTACCAACAAGACCACCATAGTCCCAGTACAGGACAACATACAGAGTTCAGGAAATCAGTGTGTTAATTATGATTAGCGTAATAAGCAGTGGTCACAGCACATTAGCTATCTAATGACTGTCAAGCATTTTGCAGGCACCAGAGCAAAGCCATTTTTAGAGAAAAGGTTTTAAGTAGGTGACTTAAGAGCTCTATAAGTATTTATAAATAATTCCTCTTTTGCACACAGGATGAAAGAAGAAAAACACTTGTTAAAACAAAAAGCCCTGATGAATGGGTAACCAAGGTAGTGCTTTTTGACAAGAGATGACAACTCAACAGCATTTAACAGTTCAGCACAGACATGGCAAAAACACCCTTAAAACTAGTTGTTTACACAATGTGCTGAAGTGATAAGAGGGAAGGTTTATGCAAAAACATTCTGAACAGATGTACTTCACTCCACACAAACACCACACTTTAAAAAACAAAAGAAAAATAAAACACAATCAAACAAAACCAAAACCAGAAAACAAATACAGAAAACCACCACGAAACCCCCCTCAACAACTTCCTTCTCTGTACGCATGCTTTTGAAGGGCGCATAAGCTACTCTAACAGATTGCACCATTTGCATTATAAATCACCAACAAAATTCTTGTTGGGCCTAGGACTGTTTCGTATCAATTTCACAAAAATAGAAACAAAGCAACACATGACTCTATAACCCTCTGCAATCCTTCAGTGGAAGTCTGCATAGGAGAGAAAAAAAAAAATCAAATCTAGATTTTCATGTACCACAACATTAGTCAGTCCATCCTTCTTCCAGCTGAACTCACCCACTAGACATGATTTCCATACAGGGATAAATCCTGATTCCAAATAATATGTAACCATAGTTTCCAATAGGATTATAAATGTGCTATATACATGGGTCCAGGGCTGTTACTGAGAGGGGAATCCCTTGCTTCATGTTTCCTACTTTGCTCACTTTCAAAACTGGCTTTTGATTCATCCTGCAGTACAGTTATTCATACTCTTACAGTATTAACTGGAATTTAGATATTGAGGCATATGGACATTTAGACATAAGCATACGTACATATTTTGATGCAGGTATTACATAATACATTTTAAAATCTAAAGTTAAGTATGGGGTAAAAAAAGTTCAGGCGCCACCTTGGGAAAAGCAGCAATTCCTTTGCAAAACAGAAACAGCTCACATATACCAAGTATATTTATATTTTTCATATATATATATATTCAAATTTTAAATATGACAGCTTAAACATCAAACACTGAGGTTATATAGAGGAACAAAGATATAACAATATGGATCTGAAATGACCATACAGCTCATGAGTCACATATGTCTTCTCCAAAAAGCTGTGTCATCAACAGCAAACAATTGTTTCTGCAAGTGTTTTTATTTTAAGCAACTATTTAAAAGTGTCATGGTTCTTTTGGAGAAGTGTGTTATTTATGTATCTCATAAGCTTCAAAGGGAACAGAGTCAGAACTTGCAGGAAAGTAATGTTAATAGAGCAGGTAACATTCAGAGTTGCTAAGTTTTCAGACGGCAGATGTTTGAAGTTACCTTTTAAATCACTATAAACGATATTTTAAATAATAATTTTTATATATACACACTATATATATATAAAAAAATATTAATTGGGGAAGGTGTGGAATTTGCTACCCATTTTAGAAACATTGACATACATGTGATCTTTCTTATTACACAAACCAGGGGTGAAATTTGCTGACTACTGAACTTAACTGAATGGGTAAGTTACCTAAATTTTTTCCATGCTAGGTACTTCAGACCAAGTTTTTCTATCTTTCCATTTTGGAACTACAGCAGTAATTTCTCCTCCACCACCCCTCCCCCTCACCCCTTTTCTGGCTTGTTCTTGAGCAAATCTACTGCCAAGCAAAAGCTATCTGTTCTTTGAGAAATACTACAGCTCTTCCATATGCTGATGGAAGCTCTGCAATAGTGGAGACTGAGGTGGCCTTTGTATCATCAAAACCAGCTGAAATTTGACTATGTTGTAAGTACTGGAATGTATAAATTCTGAACACACACTCCATAGAAGCATCATACTTAAGGAGTTTAGCTTCTCAAATACTCTACGTAAATACAGCCTGAACACAACTTATGGCCTACCACAAATCATATAAAGACCATGCCTCTGCATATTAACTAAGAAGACATTAAAAGTTATAATTACCACAACATGTATGCGGAGGAGGACTACTTAATCAAAATCAGAAGTTCTGGAATTTCCTAATTGTTGAGCATTTCCCTCTGCAAAATTCTCTTAACTTACTTGGCTGTATATATACGGACTCATTCCTTATATATATGAAGATTTATATGCTAATGTAAATACATGTATTTATATCAAGAACACGATCTAAACTGATTTGCAAATTCTCTTTTTATTGTCTTAGAGGTAACATATATTGGAAAGCCGAAAAGCCAGTTCATGACTAGTTAATAGGACCTAAGTACTATAATGGATATTCCCACCCCATTCGACAAGAAGTCTTTTTTGATTAATGAAGGAATATAATACAAGATCAACAACACCAGGCATGTACATTAAATTATCTAATTTGGAGGTATTTATTATAAATTACTGTAATAAACACATGCTGTAACAATCAAATTCATTGTTACAGTGCCGTATCTGTGTAACTACCATTTTTTTAGGTATCCTAAAATCCTTTTTAAGATGAAATCCCTGCAGTGAGCCCCCAAGCAAAAAAAAAACCCAAACCAAACAGTAATAATACTGTAAAATCTAATTCATATGGAATAAAAATAAAGTCCTTTGAAAACAAAGGCTCACTTAAAATACATGGAAAATATTACTGAAGTATTTAAAACACAATATTGAAATTTTAACAGCAAGTATTTTAAAACAAAATAACATGATGTAATTCCAGCAGAATTCTCATGCCAAACTTCTGTAGCAGAGCTGAAATGCAGCACGACAAAAAAGGTATTTCCCCTCCCTCCCCCCCAGAGAATTGTTGCATATTTTGAAGTGGTGATGGACAAGGAAGAAAATATTTGATTGAAATTTTTAATGACATTTAACTTCTCAGACCATCTTATTCCTGCGATCATTGTAGTCTTAAATCTACGGGATTTTGGAATTTTTGCAAATAAGATTAAAAATAACTAATCTGAGATAAGCAGTACATGTGGAGTAAATCACAGATAAATCCCTCTCAGGCAAGTCTCCATTTCCAATATAAAGTCCTTAATTTGTAAACCTAATTTCAGTTGATATAAAAGTAAATTTCAGCACATTTTTTAGCTATCTGGGCATACCAGGGTTTGGGATTTTTTTATATCCATAGAAAAATAAATGTATGTACACATGTGTGTGTACACACACCCACAAACATACAGGCTTTTAAAACACGTATTACTAACAAAAAGACAGTGAAGTTTCCAAATCTTAAAACATTTCCTTTCCCTGCACTCTCCAATGTAAATAATGCTTACCGTGGTGAGAGACTTCCTCTGGGTGAACCTCCTCTGCCAACAAGGCTGCGGCTATTATCTCCAAGATCTTGATCTGCAGTGCAAATATTTCACAGCTGATAAATCGACTCATCTTAGATAAGAGTTTTAAAGCTGATGTAGATAATTTAAAAATACCTTAAATCTCAATTTCTATCTGTAGTTACTGCTGAAGAGCGAACACGTAACTAGTTTAAGATTGCTGAACTGTAGCATGTAAGGTGTTGTCCTTACACATTTCTGAGGCTGTACCAGGCCACGGATTATGTTCACTTCTTTCATTCCTTTCAGTTTTACAGCACAGAAGCGTGGTTTGCATTTGCAGTACCCTCCCCTCAGCCACTTTTAATTTGTACGGTGAAAGTAATGAATCACAGCTGTGGACAGCTAATCTGTATGCTTATCACAGCAAATCCTGATGCTCTGTATTTTTTTAACACTTTGCATCCCAAAACAACTCATAAAATATGGAACGTATTAGACTTGCTGCTGCCGTCTAACAAGCACACCTTATTCTGCAAATTTACTGAAAACTTTATGAAAGCGTGTAATTCACTAATTCCTATTTATAAGCAGAAGCATAGGAAAGTCCCTTGCTAGAAAGGTAGTAAAACAAACAAAAAAGGCCTCATTAAATATACGAAAACGTTTTGCTTGGAAGGACTCAAAAGGGTTATTTTCCCTATGGCCTCTCAATAAAATAACCCTATCTGCCCCCTTCAAGGTTGCCCTCCCCCTATTCTGAGTCAAGCGACCTCCGACCTCTTGGAGGGCAAAGACATGACTGATCCATTCTTGGTAAACTGCTAAACTCGTTCCCTTCCCCCAGACAGGCATGGCTACCAGGACATGTCAACAAATCCTTAAGGGGGAAGGAGACAAAGCAAAGCCCGCGGCTCATTAAAACCAACGAGGAGAGCCAGTGGACCCAAATGCCAATCGGTAAATATTCACAAGATTATTAAATGCTGCGCAAGTTCTCTAACGGGATCTCTTTCACACCGAGTTGTATGTAATGCAATTTCATGAATTATGCAAATAAAGGTTTCAGCTATTCACGACAAAACCCAGAGCTGTGTTACTCTCCTTGCAAAGAGCTCCGAACTGAACACATCAATCACAGAAGTCACAGGAGACATTGTTGCATTCCTGCCTGCTGATGGCTCTGCTTAAACATTTACATTTCAGGCACTAAAAAAAAAGGGGAAGAAAAAAAGGGCGGGGGGGTGGGGGTTTGGGGGCGGGGTGTGGAGGAAACCCTCTCTGTTCTGCAGGACAACCGAGAATTTCCTCCCAACACATCACAACTTACAGAGATGCTGAGCAGGGCTCAAAAATAAAATTCCACAATCTTTTCAAGAACACTGAAGTCTGTAAAGCTGCACCTTTGTCACCAGCAGCAGGACGCTTACCTGCTTGGCTGTTGTCAGCCTGAGCTATAAGTGCTGCCATTGCCGAATTTGGATTCAGCCTATTGCCGTACATGTGGGATGGCGGCAAACTGAGAGATGATCCAGGTAGGGTGTTTGCCTGCAAGAAACCAATTAATACTTGAATCCCTTTCTTGAAAAAGAGGGAGAAATGCTAAATATATTTTAAAGAATATATTCATAATGCACAATTATTAAGTTCAGTGTTTTCTAAAAATAACATACTCAAAAGAAAAAATATTCATTTCCATTCATGAGTACAGAAATAAAATTGCAGCACTCTGAAAATATATCAGGTTCTAAAGCATGATTTACTTGTTATTGGCAAGACCTGTTAACTAAAAAGAACCCCTTCCAATGAAAAAAAATACTGCAGTAAATATTAAAAAATACCTAAACTGCATTTTTAAAACAACCCTAGTGTAGCAGGATGGGTAGCCTTCCCCACAACCCTGAAGTATGCACTCAATGCTAGGACCATGTGGTTATCCTACTAATTATTTAATCTTATTAAACCATTTACAAAATAAGGGCAGGTAGACAACAGATGTCTCACAAATGCCTGGGTTCCTTACATCACAAGCCGGCTGTGGAGGTCAAAAGGTCCAACTTTCAGCTCTGTAAGTTTAACTACACAGAGCCATATTTCCTTTGCTCGACTCCGTCATTAGTAAAACCTGCACACTGTTCTGTTACTTCCTATTTTGATAGACTTGGAAGCCTGGTGTTTTTTTGTTTTGTTTTGTTTTTATTTTAAAGAACGCAAACAGCCATTACAAGTATGTTTTCTATACAATAGGGGGCTCGGGGAATCACAGCTTTGCCCCGACCCCATATAAGGAACTGTATTTTTGGCAGTTGTCCAGCTCTACTTATTGAAGAGCTCCCAAAGTTTGTGTTCATTCATGTTGCTAACCACAATTCTGAAGGTCTCTGCTGGGACTTGTGCCAAACAAGCGAAAATGAACCCTTAAACAGATGAAGCTAAGGAGGCTGGCCAAAATCTTGCATAATCCAATGCAATAAAAATACCTTCCTTGGCTGCTTACGCTTTTTCCCTTTCGAAGAAAAGATTTGTATCAAATGCCGAGTTGCAGGGACAGGCAATCAAAGGCAAAAAAAGGCACTGCCTTATTAAAAAGGCATTTTCCTACCTGATGAAAAAAATTACTTCCGAACAAAGCAAGGACTGCAATACTTGGGGGAGGGGGAAGTCAAAGATACACAACTGCTGTTATCACTGGTCTTCAAATGAATCTTTAAAGAAAATGTAAACAACCTTTACTTTTTTTTTGGGGGGGGGGGGAACAAAAAATGGAGGTGAACAGTAAGGAACTCAATTTGTGGGACACTTTGACATGTATAACTGCACACAAGAGACAGAGGAAACACACTGGTTATTACAGCAAAATATTACAGAGTATAAACTATGTCTCTGGAAAGAATCACACACTACCATTAAGTTTTGGCTTTCAGCCAACATATTAAACTTGATGAATGGACTTTTATGAATTCACACAACTGTTTTCAATGATGCTTTATTTACTATATACTGGTGAGAAATTGTGCCTGATACTTACATTCTTCTACTGTCACAAAGTTAGAAAAAGCCACAAGTAATTGTTTACAATGATCAGGGTTTTTCACTTCTCAGTTTAAAGGTACACCCGCAAGATTGCAAAAACTACAGTTTCGCTTCAAACGTGGCTGTTATTTCCCTTTTTTAAGGAATTGCATGTCTTTTCTAGAATTAATGTGAATTAGTTTTAAATCTTAAAAATACTACAGGCGTTTCCACCTACACAGATAGAACAGCTTCCAGAAGTATAGCATGTATTAGTATTGTAACACTTACTGATCACGGCAGCAATACCACACAGCTCCCGCTATATTCCTTAATAAATGCCTATTCCAACTCAACTATTTAGTAACCTACAGCTGTTTTCCTCTCAAAACCAAAACTAACTTCAAAAACAATGTAGTTTTCTGTCAAATCCTTTCGCTGAAAAAACCTTACAGAATGGAATATTACAAGATTCAACCATTATTTGCTCCCATATCTAAGAGACAAGGCTACCAAAATAAAATATATATACTTCATTTAAATAAACTGGTTGAAGTCATGAATTCTATTAATACAGTTCGTGCCTTTTTGTTTTTTTAACTACAAACACCAGGTCTTATTTCTGTTTAGTTTTTGAATATTTCCATAAAATAGTTCTCAATTCTAGTAAGTGTACTACTCACATTTTAAACAGAAGCTGCTATACTTTTACTCTGTGTAAGCCTCACTGCAAGGCTGCTTAAAACTGCAACAGCAACTATATATTAATTTATGATGGAAGGGCAGCTATAATCAGCAAGGCAAATACATGTTTATTTGACTGAAATATGACCAAATAGCTGTAAGAACTTTCTAAAAGTATCTAAGTATCTTGAAAGGAGTTGCTAAAGTCTGCTGAGTAACCATCACATCACAAAACAAAAGACATCAAAGGAATTAAACAATGTTTGCTAAGTGCAACAGATCAAAAGACTTAAACAACATCTAAGAACTAGAATTTTTTCACAAGTGGTGGTTCATCCTAAACTTAACCCCTGTTTATACTTTAAAATAATACTAAAGGTGCCTTACAACAAGTTGGAACTATGAAAGTTCTAGTGCCATCATGTATCCTAAGCAACTCGCAAAGGAAAAAGTCACACTAATAAAACTGTTCAAGTAAGCTGAAGATAAATAAAAAACTTTGAAAATACTTTTCTTAAATGGCAAGGTAAAATGACAAGAATAACGATTTGTGAGGCTTTATTATGTACGTGACGACTTCATCTGACAGGAAAGTAGAGAAGGTGGAGGAGTGCTACATTATTTAAAGGTGAAATAGAAGCTTCATGTTTCACTCACAGTCGAAACAAGCTGTAGCTAGCATTTATTAAAAATGCGCAATCATCCTGTCAATACACATTAAGGTCACAGGACTGAAACATATTCTAAAATGTAGGACTTTTAAAGCTGTACGATTCTTTATTTCAGCTGATTCTGTTAAACAGTCAACACAATACATGATCAAAATGTATGAACTCATGAAATAAAGAGACTGCTAAGTATTTATTTTGAAAAGGCAGCAAATTTTCCTGAAAAGATTTTAGCAGAAGGATTTAAGCACATTTAGAGGTATAGCAGACCCTGCTTTCATTTATGGCATGTTCAATAAATCAGTAAAGCAATAAGCAGCGGAACAGCAATGAAGGAAGATACACTGTAATTCACGGAATGCCCAAGTGCAGTAAGAATAAATGACTGATATTTAATTGATGCCTAAAAACACTTCCTCTACAGCAAGAAAATGCAAGTATATTCTTTAATTAGAAGAATAAGACTTGCAACTTAACTAAATTTAACTTGTATATATACATATCCTCTGAAGTATTTGAAGTAGTTTGATATTTGCTTGCATCACTCCAAAACTGTATTTTACTGTAACAGTGTGACTATAAAGTTTCCCAAGTTGACAACTATTTGTATTCATATGGATATTTACTTAGATTTTCAGGGAAACCAGTTTCTTCATTTCAAAAGTTAGGTTCTTTAAACAAAAAACAAACCACCAAAGGGGTGAAAAATTATACAATACTTAGGAGTACACAATTAGATTAGGCCTCAAACATATAAGAACCTTTAAGCATGCCTATTCCCCTGTTCCTTTCAAGTTTTATGCTATGAAATATTTTCTGATAACAGGCCTCATTTCTGCATCAGCTCCACACCAGTAAGGTTTTAATACTCAGCGTGTGATGAGAGATGAAACCAAGTGTGAACAACTTTCGGGTCCCATGAGTAGGCTGACTGTTGAAGCTGTCAGGTTCAATTGCATCATTCCACATTATTCAATGCCCCAAACTGCTCCCTAATTGTTAGGGGCTTAACATATTCAAAACCATTGTTTAGGCTAATGCTGAAATGCCTACAGTTGAGTTTCCATAAAGAAAGGGGAGGGATTTAATTGTACTTAAACCATTACTGAACTCTCCTCCTTTCATGATAGGACAACATGGATGGCTGGAACAACCAATTCCAATAGGGCTTCTTAATCAGTTTATATCCAGTCAACATCTCATTTCCTCTCTGCTTTAAAAATAGTCATTGCTATATTGTAGCTTTGCATTATATCATGGTGATGCTTTACAATTAGTGACAGTTCACCTAATTACCTACTTCAGCTAATACATATTTGTCAACAATAATTTCAAAGGTTATTTTTATTTCTTGCTTAAAATAAAAACATTGCTCCTGTACTGTCTATACCCCTTAGAGTATAAGTATCAGATTAATGCGGTTGGGGTCATGCTATCTACCAATCATTCTAGCTTCTTCATCACAGCACAATGTGTTGATAGAAGCTACAAAACTACCCTTTGTTCCTATTAACACAAAGTAATCAAGAGCACTAGATACCACCAACAACTACTTCTCATGGCCAACTACTACCAGAAAGTACAAAAAATGTTAATGCACATGAAGTTTCAAGCTAAATTTTCTGTGAGCTATCCTGCTACACTTCTGAGAAGACATCACTACTCCTTTCCATACAATTGCCTTTTTTCATGACATATAGAAGGAAATTCAAACACTAGGCCAACTGCTTGCTAAAGTTATCTTAAGCTGATGTATTTTGGTCAAAGATAAGCAACATTTATCAGAACAATGTACGATTGAAAATAACATAAAAATTAAAACCTGCATTGCAATTAAATGAGCTAAGATACGAAAACATATTAATGCTATGTACATAATGATCATCAAAAATTGATAATATATATAAACTAACTGCTTTACTTGAGAAGTGAGAAGAGATGCCTATCGAGTGATAGCAGCTAAAGCAACCTGGCCTTACGTTTCCTAGTGTAACTTGGGAAGTGAAGAAAAGTGATTTTTATCCCAAGAATTCTTATGGCCAGTTATTTAATGGAGAGCATGTAACCGCTGTTTTTTCTTGGCCTGCTTGCTGTTTCTTTCAATGCAATGGGAAGAATGTGTTAATGCTTCCTTTTATTGCCTCTACTTCTGGTACCATCTTTAACTTCATTTAGGAGATGTGGGGGACCACACCTACACATTATCAGTTGCCTTCTCTGAAATCTGTTATTCATCTGGGATGCCACTATACCCCACAGAAGGGCAGTCAGTCTGCAGTTAACTGCAGCAATGCAAGCAGATTTCTAGGATGCCAAAGTTCCGCCACATCAACAACTTTTTATGCATCACGATGCTTGAGTATTTTCACCACAAACATGGAATTTGTTCATAAATCTTACCTAGACCTTGTTTCCAGTGGGAAAAAAAAAAAAATCCAAATTCCTGTTTATTTTCCTATATGCCAAGAAATACAGATAGAGTCAAGGACAGAACTGAAGACAACACAGAAATTCCTTAATAAAAAACTATTTCCACATTTCTTCTGAAAACCATCATATGACTTTTCAAAATAACTAACACAACACAAAATAACACTAAAATGCAGCATGATAAGCGCTATATCTTAACTAAATCAATACTTGCATTTACACCTTCTTAATTTATATTTTGGCTTTCATAGTTGTAAGTTGAACATAACTGATTTGCAAACAAACTATATTGACTTCTTTACTAAAACAGCCTCCAGCACTACTGATGACTGAAAGCGGAAGATGTACCTTTTACAAGCAACCTCACCTCACCTGCTATCACATATACATCATGAATTAGGATCAACCCCAAACATTCACTGTAGTCTTTTACTCACTCATTCTATGAAAGCAATACTGGAATTTAAAAGATAACCCTTCCCATATGCCACCATTACCATCCAAGCACTTTGAAGTCCTTAAAGTTTGGGTTTGGTTTGCTTAACACAGATAATCAAGGCGCAAATTTACTATCAGTGTTTTCATTAACTGGCTAAAATAAAGGAATTAACTGAAAAGCTTAATTAGGAGGCTGGAAAAGTTGAAATCAGAAAAAGCGTTCATGATATCTTAAAAGACAAAAGCAACCTTTCAATCACAAAGAGCATTAATTACAAATTCATAAATTATTGTAATCAAAATCTGTCAGGAAAACTGTGTACATGACATTAAAATCATCCGATGGGTACATTATTTACACCATTAATAATTTTTATGTTAGTAGTAAAAATAAGTACTTCAAACTTCTAGCTGTAACGAAGACGTTGTTTATGAATAAGCAAATAATCAAATACTGTCTTTGAGAATCAATTGTTTTGAGTGAATGTATAAATAAATTCTTCCATTAAATGAAACCATCTAACCTCCAAACAACAGCACTCAAGTATTTTCCAAGAAGGGCAATGAATGAATGCAACTGGGAAACACAGTGGGATTTGAAAGGCAAAATGAAAAATTAATGGCACACCTACGGAAACTAATTTATACCTCTGCCCAGTGTACAACAAGGGCACATCAAGTCATTAAAAACCACATCGGTACAAGGCCTATCTTCCAATAATGTGCAAACACTATAACCTCAACTGTACTACCGGTTTACTCATCTCTTCCATGCTAAGCTGAACATTATATAAAATTTTAACCAATTAAAATCTATTTATAAATTAGACATAAAAAAGACTTGTATAACGACTTAGTAGAATGCTACATCATTAAGAGGGTTTGTTGCATGTTTGTTTTGTTTTTAAAAAAGGAGGCTACACAGAAATAAGACCCTGTGATTCCTCCACCTCCCCCACAAACCTAACTGAAACCAGAGCTATAGTTTCAACACAAATCCCTTTTACCTCAAGTTTGTTCCTCCATCCTTTCCATCTACTTCTGTCTTCATAGCACTTAACCTGTGTGTGCTCTACATAGACAATGGAAGCAACATCTTACCCAAGAATCTGTTTTCTTTAAGAACATTAGCCTCTGTATCAGGAATCACAATTTCATTCTCATATTGACCGGCAGAAAGAATGACTTGATTAGGAAACAAACCCAGTATATCCATATAGCAATTTATTTTCTTCACATGAGCATTCTAAAGAAAGCCAGACACTCTAATACAGCAAACAATGGATCAGAAAGAACAGTAACTACCTTTGAGAGCATCTATAATTCAAAAAATAGCAATAATAATCAGTCACTTATTCAAAAACACAGCTATTTTAACTTTCTAAATAAACCCCAATAGTCTTTACTGCCTAAGTAAAGACCTACTGTAGCAGAATTACTGCTGTGTAAAAATGCTTGCAAGATTCCCAACATTTTATATGAGGTCTATACGGACACTGCCTCAGCAACGAACTTTGCAGCTTGCAACAAAGCATATTCCACGTACACTTGAAATCATTTTCAAACCTAAACATTTGTTTTCATCTAAATATTTTTATTTTCACATTTTTCATGTTCAATACCATTACTATTGTCTCAGGCAGCTAAACTGAAGTAGTGCTACACTCAGTTCAACGAAGAGGTCAATGTGCCTCAGTTGCCTGGAGACTGATGGTTGCTACAGCAGCACCCGATAAGCCAAGCTAAATAAGCTTCAGCTTGAAGGCAGAAAACATTTATTGCTAGACCGAAACATTGATGCAGTTGTTTCAGCATGCAGCGCTGTGCAAAATCATGTAACCGCCTTTCAGACTACCTGTGTATTGCACTAAGTCTGCGTAAAGACAATCTTACTGAAGGTAGAGGAAAATGCAAAAAGTAAAGATTTTAATTGAGCTAAATACTAGATTACTTGCAACTATGATTCCTTTGTTCTTCTAGTTGAGTCACATGTTAGAAGGAATTTTCCCTCTGGCTGTAAATTCTTCCTCCTTGCTACTCTCTTCCACCCCCACCCTGAAAATCCTCAGTTGGATCAAATGAGAAGAAAATTAGATTTTTACCTGTTTTGCCTAGAAGTAACAAAGAATTAAAACAGCTTTTAAGTGACAAACAATAAAATTTAGGTGGAGAAGCCTTTACTAGCCTGGTTCTTTCACATTTTTAATTTTGCATGACTTAAATTTAAGTGGCTCTGACACAAACATGATTTGGCGATTTTGGAAGGAAAGTCACTATTTTGCACTAACATCTTACACCACAAAACCAAACCTCTCTCTGTCTACTACATATTGAGGGATGCATTTAGCACACTTTCTAAACCTGTCAGCACTGGCAATTTCCTGTCGCAATGAGTCCCAAGGATGAGCACTCTATTAAGAATTCTTTCTTTTTGTTCTGGATGTGCCAGCTTTTATATCTCTTTCTTAAGTTATAAGGAGAACTGAGTAATTTCAGTATCCAACAGTCTGTGATCCATGTTCGTATTTTACCTCTGACACAGTGGGTAGGAACCTTTTTTGAGCAATCTTACCATCGAGAGGTGCTTTGATAGTCACATAAAATATGTTAATTGGTTTTCATGCATCCACTGTTTCTATTGATTAGATAATTCTAGTACTGTAGTAAGGATTTGATTTCCCTTTTCTGGAATGATGCTGCTTAAACCATGCAATATCATGATCTCCAGATGTTTTATTATTCTCTTGTTAATTACCACACATACTTAAGGTCATACTAACCATCCTTAGAAAGACAAACCCAGAAAATACAATCAAACTGACCACAAATTCAACAACAAATCATACTGTTTATCTGCAAAAAAGATAACTTAAGTCAAGATTACAATGAGTTAATTAGTATCAGCAAAAGACTGGTATGACCTCACGGCATGATTACCAGAGGAAGTATATTTTGGAGAAATTTAGCAATATACTAACATATTGTCTTAAGTCCTGTCAATGCAATCCAACCTAATGACTCATCTAAAGCATGACAGGTTTCTCCACAAGGCACCCACCCTTTACTAACTTTGCAGATAAGCAACAGAAATCTATACTATCTGCACTCTGGACTTCGTAAGAGCTATTTTGGCATTCAACATCTCAACTATTTCCAAAGTAAGAAACAGACTTCTGGAAGTGGCCTGAAAAAAATCTTAAAAAGAGTATAAGGGTCTTCCTAAATTATGGAAATAATCTCTCATCACATGTCTAATGTAATTTACCATAATTAGGATAAGTTACTTCACATCTCAAGAAAGGATTATTCCTCACATAAGTTTGTTGGTATCATTTCCAAGTCTTTAGTTTTAAGTCTTAAAATGTTCCAATCCAAAGGTAATGTAAATTCTAAATTCTCAACTTCAGATACGATGTGTATCTTGGGGAGCAAAGCAGGAAGCTCGCTTAAGCAGCCAACCATCTAGTACTGCAGATTATTTAAAGTCTGAGACTGTCACACAGGAATGGCCTAGAACTGAGGGCAGTTTGTCTTTTTGTGTGTATGTGTATTCACTCTACACCCTGAAGAGAAGTGCATTAGACGCTGAGAGCTAATAGACCTGCCATTTTCTAGGGTACCCACAAACAGAATGGTACGGAAAATTCCCTTAAACAGACTTATGCTTTTGCCAGCCCCAAAAACTTCAGGTGCTTAACCTGAAACTTTCTTCCCTCACTCACGTTTACTTTGAGCTTAATAGCCAATTTAAAGGGAAAAAAAAAAAGGCAGAAAACAGTACATTTCTCTGAGCAAGACAGGAGGACCTTTCTTGCCCATGCTGAATTTGAGAATATGAGTTCTATATTTCCAGGTTACAACTGCACAAAAACATCCAAATCTCCCCTACCGAGGACTTGCAGAAAAGCCTCTCAACCTGAATTTTCAGCAAAGATCACTCACTGGAGGCGCACTCTTGACTTTCCTCATAATTCCTCCCCTGTTTTGGAAGGTATAAATAAGATTGCTCCCAAAACTGTTCCTAACTTCTCTGCTGATAGGGTCAAGAACCAAGAATAGAATTCCTTTTTTCTGCATTTTCACTTATTTTCCTATGGTTGCTAGAATAGAAAAAAGAGAGAAGAGAAAGTCTCCTGTCATAGCATGCAAAATGATAAGCAATCTTGAACTGTGACAAGCAAAACCCTCACTACAAGAGAAAGCCAAAAGTAGTGTAAACTAGTACTATGAAGAAAGCACAGAGGACTAGAAAGATATAAATTTAGGGACTAGACTGAGTAAGAAAGTGAAAAAATAACCACCACAGGCCAGAAGCATCTGAAACACCAGGTGCCCTACATTCAGAATCTGAAAAGATCTCAAGATTCGTGAGCTTTCACATTCCTACATTGTTAACAAATTACTTCAAATCTGTTGGAAAAATAAGCCTTATCTTCCACTAAAAGCTGGGTCAAAGGAAGATAGCCACCACTGTATGAATGCTAAAGAAAACCTTGCTGGTTTTCTACTGCTCCTAAGCAGTGTAAAGCCAAACAAACTTCAGAAAAGACAATAGAAGTGATAAAAGCAAACTTATTTCACTTAGAAAGGCAACTGAGTAGCAGCACCTACATTCCCAATTATCACATCTCCACCATGGAGGCAGTAGCTCATTATGCCATGCTGAAGTGGATCAATCATGCCATCACAAATAAATCCAGGACTAAAAAGAGTAACAAACAGCAACTATTCAGTTTCTCTATCTCTCTGCAAGCCACAAGGACTGCTGTTACAGATACTTCTTGTCTTTTTCTCTTTGTTAGCTGCTTCTGAGGCAAAGGAAGGAGAACGAATGAAGAGATGGAAACTTAGGAAGAAAATAAAACAGAAGCTGCAGAGGAAGAAAACCAGCTTAAAAAAGAAAGGAATACACTGGAAAAAAACATTTTTCTCTCTGTCCTACGAAAGACAAAATAATCTTTCGGATTGTATCTGTAAAACAGGTTAGTGACAAGTATGTGCAATATTACTTGAAACTGATTCTTACTGGAGTCACTTAGAGCACAGACACCATCACATGGGAGAATAAAAAGAAAAAGAATCCACAAAGTCACAGTCTGATCATGTTAAATTTCCACAGTAAGAATAATTCTGATGAGACTGAGATTACAATATTGTAAGGACTGTATACTACCGAATCATACAATATCTGCACCAAAGAGTCCGTGAGCTACAAACATTTAAAGTAAAAGGCTGTATATCTTTAAAAAAAACACCAAAACACTACATGCCATTTCCACTTCCACTGAAAATACTACTGAAATGAGATTATGGGATACTTAAATGCATTTTTTTCTTAAAAGGAATATAGTCTTAGAGATGGCTTTAATAATCAATGACTGGAAGAAAATCCGTCAAAACCCCTTACTCCCTTTTCTGCAGTTTGATCTTGTGTTTGGAACATAAAGACCCCAGAAACAAATGACTACAGTGCACTACCAGCGTAATTTCACCCCATTTAAGTCATCGAAGAAGAAAAGCCAGCTCAAGCTATTTCAATCTCAATCTCAAGTAGCAAACATTTAATTATAAAATCTACAGAGTCAGAATTAAAAAAAAAAAAAAATAAAAAATCTAACAACCACCGTTTCCTGATGAGCAGAAAACAAATCCAAAACAACACAACAGGCTGACAAACATTTTTGCTGTCATTATGAAACACAATGAAATCTTTGAGATAAAAACTGAGCATAGGACCTCAGAGTGGTGTAACTTGTGATTTGGCTTAACAAAAATCCAAATGCAAAAAAGTGATTTTTCTCCACAACAGAGCACACATCGATACTCATGTAAAAGTTGAAGACAAGCTTCTGAGAGAAAAGACAGTAGCATGGGATATACTAATTTGCTGTGACATGCAAAACCAGCAGTACCAACAAACATCAACAAGCAAATGTTGGTGTCAGTTGTACCTTCTCTCCTGTATCCCTTTTTTTGCCTGTATTCTTGCAATTGTTAAATGCATTGTTATGCTAATAAAGCCTCACTGAATTAAGCAGTGTGACCTACCTCAGTCTATGCACAAGACATACAAAAAAGAGGAACAGGATGCAAAAAAAAAATCTGCATTTCCAGCAAGTGGCGTTTTTAGTAGACCACTAATTCCCACCTGGTGAGGAACACCAGCATTTAAATTCAGTTATTTCACAGTATGGAACACAAGTTAATAATCTCTTCTGGATTTATTAGATTGGAATAAAAATTATGAGTGGCATGAGAGAGAAAATGAGACACAAAAGAAAAGGTGATTGCAGTAGTGCCCATACTGTGCTTTTGTCTTAAAAATAAACAAATAGAAACACAGTATGGGAACTATCATACTAGACAATAGAATGAAATAACCAAAACCCAGAATTTTTAAGTTGCCGGAGTTTTTTTAAGCTTTAAAATCAGTGTTGTTTAGTTGCTGAAGGAAAAAGCAGCACTTGGGGGTTTTATATGGGCATGGCAGTTATTAAAAAATAACAAAAGGCACAGTAGTATTACTTAATTTTCTCATTTTATGGCAGTTGCCATCAATTGCTTCCAAGTTTTTTTAATACTAAGAACAAAATTTTCTGTATTAGATGTCTACCATAATCTTCTATGAAAAACAGTTAAGCCAATTTTGAAACTAATTCTATGGAAGTATTTTTGTTTTCCAAGATTTTAGCTTTATAATTTCTTAACACCCTTGCTTTAAAAAGAAAGGATGCAAAAAATCCATCCAAAAATGTGAAATTCATGATGATCCCAAAATCGTAATTACAAATGCCTAACAGAGATCTAAGAAAACTTAACAGCTGAAATCCTAGAGGAGTGCACCTTAGCAGCACATCCAATTTTTAGTACTATTCCAGCCACGTCTGCCATCCTGACCAACCAGCTAAGCAACCGAAGTTTGGTCACGCTTGCTCTCTTAACCAATAGTTTAAATAAAACCTGCTTTTTTAAATCTTACTTTTTATCTGCCATAGAGGCACAAGCTTACCTTAACTACTAACTATTGTATGTACACCAAGGGCCTTGGCTGATTAAATCAGAACATTACACAAAAAATATAATAGCACAGTGTTATTTGAAGACTTTCATGTTCAAGAGGTGGGAAAACTGAGAATATATGCACAAGAGCCCAGCACTCTGATGAAACTTTGCAGGACCAAGTAGGGCAAAACCCTAACACCTGAAGTATAATGTCATTTATGCCAACTGCAGGAGAAAAAAGGTAGAATAGGCTCTCTTGACTGAGTCTCCTGAATCACTAGTAAGGATCTCGTAAACTGAAAAAGACCCCAGAGGCCGGGAAAACAAAAACACATTACAGGTGGTTGTCCTGAATTAGCGTGAATCAAAGACACTTCCAGCAGGAAGACCTGCTTGGTATTTTTAAGTCTTGAAAGTTGGGAAAAAGCATCACTGCCTGGTGCAATGACAGAAGCAGCATCAATCTCAAACCTCAAACAGGACATGAAAGTACTTAATATTTTAAAATTTATAATAGACATCCATCTTCTTTCTCCTCCAGAAAGTACTATGTAAACTCATTTTCCCCATGAATGAGGAAGAACTGTGTCAATAGACCATAAAGCCACCTGACTGTTCACTTCTTGTCGCTACAGCTTCTTTGTAGGAAGTTTCTCTCCAAAAAACAAACCACCACAAAACAAACAAACAAGCCCTAACACCAAACCAGAAAGGTCACAGTAACTGTTAATGGATGCCAGACAAAAAGGAAAAGTTCCAGTCTAACTACAAATGGTGAAGACAGGGAATACAGAAGAGAAAAAAGATTGGAACAGCAAATATAGGTGCCTTGGTTGTACAGCGTAACTTAAGAGACACGTCATGCTATACAGCATATCAGAGGCATGATGTTTGGTCGAAATATCAGTGCCTGTGTAACAGTTCAGATGTTGGAAGGACCACATTCAAATTCATGTGTTGACACCACTGATGTAAGAAAAATCAAAGATGCCTTTACCAATTTCCTACAGCAGGCACTAGTTAACCTAGTGTTGTTCTAGAATCACTGAAGCAGTGTAGGACTACATTAATTCTCTGTGCAAACACAGACAGCCCTTTTGAGGCTGTCAACCAAAACTTCTCACCATTGGACCCTCCCTTTATAGTTCAGAATCAAAAGACTCTTTAAATGGTTGTACCTCTGAGTAAGATCCTGACAAGCAAATCTATGACCACTTGAAAACAAGTACTCAGGTAAGATACACAGCTCCAGAGATGGGTGATGGGGGAAGACACAACAACAACAAAAATGGCACATCTCCCAAAAAACAGAGACAAAGGAAGAACAGGAATTTTAAGCACTTAACCTATGGAGGGCTCTAATTCATCTACACACTAAGAGGAAGTGCATCTCCTAGGGTGTATGTCTCCTTTTTTAACAATATGAAGAAAAAAAATTTGTGATATTTCTGTTCCTCCTGCTAAATATGGGCTCTGTCCCACTGCTTACTGAATGTACTTATCCTCTGACAGAATTTAACAAATGGAAGTGATGGTGCACAATTCTTGCTTGCTTTATTTTTCCATGTCAACTGTGATTTTAAACACCCTTGTCTTGTCCCTTCTCAGTATCTCTTTTTCAGGCCAAGAATCCTAAGCTATTTACACATTCCTTATAAAGATGCTGCTCCTTGCCAGTGTTCACTACCATGGTTCTTCTGGCACCTCTTCTGATGTCTGCTCTATACGTTTTGAATAGAAACTGCCTTCTCCCTTTAACAGCAATTTCATTTGCCCTCTTACCACCTTGTCAACACAGGCTGGTGAGGTTTTTCAGCAGTCTGTGACAGCTCATCTTCAGAATAGCTCACTCCATAACCCAGCATAACCAGCGAACACAGCTTCTCTTCCTCCTCATTTTCCTAGATCATTTATTAGTACATTTGGCGGTACAAAAGGCCACAAAGCTGATCTTTCCAAGACTCTCATGCTAAACCTGTCCACTGTGAAAACTGACCACCTACTTGTTTGGGGTTTTTTAAATGCTTTAATCTGTTACTAAACTATGACACTACCTCTCTCCTTATCTCCACACAAAAAAACCTCCCTTCACAAAAGCTACACTGCCTTTTCACCAAAGCATCACATTTTTAATTAATTTCTTTAAAATATTTTATATCAGTTTGTGCAACACAGATGTCACCCAATTTTGGGTGGAACTGGCCAACAAGATTCTAAAGTTACAAGACTGAAGTCACACAGACTGGCATAAAGCAAGCCTTATTTCTTTAGGAAACCAGTCCCAGAAGAATTATGTAAAAATATGAACTGCCACCTATAACCATAAAGTGTTATTTGATACTGAAATGTATTCTATGTTGGCCTGCACATAGTATTTCTGCTATATATATGTACCATACACATGCATATGAACCATACACAACCACAAGTATGTGCATATTAAACCTGATTTTAATTCTTCAGGTTTATGTCCACTATCTTCACTGTACACTCTACAAATTAAAAGTTGATTGCTTATATGCACACACACACACAAAAGATATATTTGATGAATTAATCATAAAACAGATTCCCACCAGAAAACAACAAATACAAGAAACACAGAGAACAAAAACCATACTGTCCAGTAGAGTATTCCTTCGTACTTTCACTCTAACCATGATAGGTTTCTACAGCTATAACTTCATACTCTCTTCTTGCCTTGATAAATGCAATCTTACCAAACTTAAATTCATACAAAATACTACCATAAAGATATATTTTCTGGTTCATTACTTCGACGACATCACCCTTCCACGCTCCTTCAATGCCTTCCTTATTCCTTCACCATCGAAAAGGAACTACATGTCTTAATTTGTATGATCTTTCAAATACACAACTATAGCACACATGTCAACCTTCATTTACGATCAAGATGTCAGCCTTGGCCAGCTCTTTGCCAGGGCTAGCCTTCCTTGTCCATTCATCAAATTTTCCAAATAAACCTCTGTTCTTTAACTAAAACCATCATTTTGGCATGAAACGTGCAAACCTTTGTGGTTTCCTCTCTTAAACCCTTTGTTACAACATTGTTCTGATAACAGACATTGGTTAGAGCACAGATGAATTGTAACTGGCATTTATGCTGCTAGTCATAACATAGTCATTACTACACACTTACACAGAAAATTTTCTGAAATCTATGCGCTCTACAAAGACGAAACTATGTAATCATATGGGGAACTTCTAGTCACTGTAACATTTTCATAACAAATACAATGCTTATCAACCTATTTTCCAAACAAATTATTGTTTCTTTTAACATCAAAAACAAGTAGATGAGTAACACGTTTGCTCTCTTTAACTCTTGTGATAGTTTACCTGGGTTGCAGCAACAACAGTAGTTACAGAAGGCGCAGTTGAAGGTGATAGAGCTCCCACTTGCTGCAAGTGGCCTGAAGCCTGCTGAGGTAAATGAGAACTGGAAACGGGGGTGCTAGATCCTGAGCCAGATACTGCATTTGGAAATGATACTGCTACATCATTGCTGCTAAAAATACCTGGAAAAAAATTACAAAAACAATTACATGCATCTCTCTCTCTTCCCCTCCCTCCATTTTCTAGTAACCATGTAAATACGCAGTAGAAAATCAACCAAGACAAACAAGATCACTTAATACATAATGTAGAAAGTTCTGTGTTGAAATTCTAACCATGCTGATTGATAAAAATGCTCTCGTCATTTGACATTCTACAGTTCAGGGAACACAGACTGATTCAGTTCTAAGTTTTTGTAAAACATATGTGATAAATCAAATATTTATGTGCATTACAAACTGCTCAAATATTAACAGTAGCAGGAATTTTGGCTAAAATGCCTGCCTTCAACTGAGTCTGCTGTTAAGAGTTTGTTCTTTCAATGAATTACTATAAAATTAAGTAGATAATGATATATAACTATGTAACTTAACATATGCAATACAGATGGAAAAATACTTTTTAACTTTAAAGTAAAATGTTTCTAAACAACATATTTTTATTCAAAACTGTATTTTTGGCAACTAAGGATTGCTTGTGTATTTTCAGAAAAATACTGACAGCAAGTCTGAGGACAAAGTACTCGGATTTGCTGGTAGAACTGGTGGCATTTCATTTATTCGCAAACTAAAACTCGATCCATGATCTACAAATGCTTGACTAACATTTCTGCTAGAACAGCCAACAAGTAAATGACTAAACATGTTAACACTAGTCAGATTTGTACATTAGCAATTTAAATAGGAAGAGTTCATACCCCTCTGTGAAGCCATTACTTCTGTTGATCTACATGCAGGGTAAAGTTCATTATACAGGTTGGGGAAAAATCCCTACTGACCAGAAGCCCAGGACAAGAAGTAGTACCTGTCTATGAAACCGTTAGGCTCCACGTGCATTAGATAAGTGAGCTGTCAGCTGGCCAAGGAATATCAAGCATGGTAGCACTGAACTGCAGTTAGAGGAAGAGTGCCACAGGGAGTAAACAGAAGTAGAATGAACATGGTTAGATCAAAAAAAGCAACAGAACTGAAATGCCAGTTAGAAGGCAAAGGGTGGAGCTAGTTTGTCACTCATACAAATAATGATTTGAAGAAGGCAGTGACAATAAGAAGATACGCAAATGTTAAAACACCACTCGCCACCCAGCAATCCCTCTGAGAAAAGGCAGTGAAGGGAGACTATCATCATCCAAACCCACACATAATACGCAAACACTGATGCATCTTAAATTCCCTGCCTCTATTAACTGTCAAGAAAAGAGAAAGAGAAAACCAGCCAGACCCAACAGGGAAAGAAGATACGGAAAAGCAGCTGAAGACACATGCCAACACTTTTTTCCTGCCTAACTGATGTTAGTGACTTCCTGTCATCTTCTCTCCAGTCTCTTCATCACAGAAGAATTCCATACCTGCTCTGCCCTTCTACTGACCCTCATATCCTTCTCCATTTAGCACACCTTCCTTGGTCACCTTCCCCCGCCTTTCTTTTTTCTCTGGTCACCATTCCAAAAATCTACAGTTAATGCATTACTATCAGTTAAGATCTTTTAAGTATTCACTTTGTTATAACCTTTCTTCAGTCGCATCTGACTCATCTACCTATACGGTAAATTCTATGGAACCTGCTCTTGATTTCTCTCTATACACCAGCAAAATGAACATGATTAACAAACAGCCTTGCTACTGAGTCTAATCTTAAAAGTGATACAACTACAACCACAAAAACTGAAATACACCCCAGAACCTCTAGCGACTGTATTTTTTTTTTTCAATCTGCTTTCAATCAGAGATTGAAAATTAATTAAAAGGATGACATTTTTAACCCTCTGTATTTTAAATGCATTAAAACGAATATACAAAAATCCTTAAAAAATATGAGATTCTCAGGCAACTACCTGGCTCCAGCAACTGTGAATTTTAAGAATAAAAGTAATTAAATATCACAACAGTTATGATTAAATCATAAGAGCTCATAAGCACAAATGCTATCACTCTCATAAAATGTCAATGATAACAGGAGAAAGCAAATTTTTTGGTGGGAGTCAAGTAAAGGTAAAAGATATTTTGCCAGAAAGGTAAAACAACTGCAAATTTTTAAAGCTACTGTAGATTGCTTTCCCTCAATTTTTCAAAATCTTACATATGTAATAACTGCAGAGCTTCTGCTGCTTCTACTTTAATTAAAAGGTTTATTCTTCCTCTTAAAAATAAAATTCTGGAATACAACAGAATTGTAAAATCAAGGGCATAAAACTGTTTCAAAAGAAAGACAAGCAGTAAACTAGTTTGCCAGTGGAATGAGGTAAGCTATTATTTGCTGTTAGTAGTAGTAGTAGCACTAGAAACACTTGCTCTTTGTTGCTGTTGCAAAACACAGAACAAATATGACCTACCTGCACACTCTTTTGGGGCTAAGTATATCTATTAAGCAATACCTTACTTAATACATGAAGTACATGCACTTTCTGGAACTACTCATGCAACCAAGATATTACTCCATACAAGCATTCAAAGTAAGAACTGTATGCTGAACATACAAATAAATGCTAGATTTTACACCACTAAAAAAAAAATAAACAAAAAGAAAACAAACCCCAAACCTGTATAAAACCTATGTGCATATCATATTAGAAAGCCAAGAAAGTACATATTTAAAATGTCTCAAACATATAAAGTTGTCCTTTTGGGGTTTGGGGAGAGATAAATCACTTTCTGGATCAGGAAGGCATAATAATGAAAGCCTGAACAAATCACTATAAACCGCATTAATGTTTAAAACAAACAAACCGCCTTGAAGTCCTTCCCATATTACTGAAAAGCCAAATAGCTATATCTTGTGACAAACAGCACCGTGTAATTTGCCAGAGGCATAAATAGCATGGTTAAATACAATCTCCACCATTTTAAACAGAACACAGTTCTCCAACCACAGGAGGAAATGAACATGTAACACTGCTCAGGTAAAGTCTGACCATGCTTAACACCACTAGCACAGCTACAGAATATGGTTTCAGGTTTTGACAGATAAAATGCACGTATAGTCTGCACTGCACCTCTGGACAACCAATAACTGCCTGCTTAGTATAGGAGGGTAGAACTACAGAGCAGGGAACACATCAGATTATGCAGATTGGAAAAAACTGTATTCTTCTTGCTGATAATCAATGGCAAAACAGAAAATAGAGGAAATAACTTCCAAGAACAGTGAAATCCAAAATAGCCTCAAGTCAGACCTAGCCGTGCAATAATATACACCAAGTGGCATACAGAACAATTTCAGTGATCTCAAAACTAAGTAGTTCCATGAGCAGAAGAATTAAATTCTGGCCTTCAGCAGTGCTGCATCTCACATATGACATCAATACACTAAGCTTTCTCACCACGTTTTCTATATCTAGCTATGAAATCCTCAGTTCTTTTTATTTTCTAGTACTGCAGCCCCCTATGTTACTCAGCTCCCTTACATTCCTACTCTATGATGTTGAATGCCTAGTTCAGCAAGCGACAAACCTAGGCAATGGTTATTATTGTAGCCATACACTATCCAGCTCTATGACAGAAATGTACATATTTTAAGACTCCTTCACCAAGTTTGTCTGAAATTGGACAATGGTTCAAAGCTTACTGTGGGCCAAAATCAAGAGACATAGCATGTAGACTGCTTTCTTAGGAAACTATGAAAATGGTCTCTCTACCACAAAGCTGTATTTTCAAGTCAGCAACCTGAAAGTTGTGCAACTATTGTGAAAAAGAGGAACTTGAGATATCCACCAGGGGTTGCTGATTCTAGCACTTTGCCAAAACTTAAAGAATAAGCAGAATATGATGACAGAGGATGTTTTTTAAAAGTAAGCCTGCAACCTCAAAACAGTTGCCAAGAACTGCAGTACCTTCCCACTTGGGGGAGGGATACAAGAGACAGGGCAAGGAGAACGGGGACAACAACTGCAAAAGGACTTGCAGTAGAATTCATAGAAATAAAATGAAATTTCAAGTTATAAGAACTTCTTCACAAAAAACTGAACCTATGTATACATTTTCAGTACCTTTACTTCCTGTGGTGATCTCAAAAAGTCTCCCCTAAAACCATGCCAACTTCCTATACAGAGCAAAATGAGAAAGTGTCTTTGAATGAAACAGTCCGTTAATTAATGAGCATATATAAAAAAAATAAAAAACTAAGTTTAGTTACATAAGAAAGAACATGTTCTATTCAAGCAGAATGTTAATAATGGATGAAATATCCCACCATTTGTTATTTTGTAATATGGACATAAGTTTAAGTGAATCTAAAGCTAAATACAAGCAAATAAAACCAGGTTATTGTGACACAGTTGCTTAAAAAGAGAAGAAAGTTGAGTTTGAAACTGCCAAGCCAGCAAAAATACTTCATTTCAATTCATCTGAGACAACAAAACTACAACTTGGATGATAGGGCCAAGCTGTTTCCGTCATGAAGAAATCTGAAATTTAAGAATCAAATAATCAAGCTGTTTCCCTGCTGCTGATGAGCAAAGCGGTAGAGTTCACCCTCAGAGAGGTTTCTACAAGATTCCAACTTGCAGAAAAATTCTGCAGCCTGATCACGAGCCAGCATTTTTCTCCCTTTTCTGGGGGTTTTTTTGACAGAGGCACAGCAGCCTCTGCCATGGATCAAGAGTCAATCCTCTCCTTTCATGAAGAACATTCTGTGCCCTCTCCACAATGAGGTCAAAGGATAAAAGCTCCCAGACTCCAAGTACCCCAAGAATACAAACCACTGTGGGTAGAGGGGAAGAAGGAAGATAAAAAATACCAGGTACACGCATTTCCAAAATGGAACTACTCTAGTTTCATACCTATTGACAGAAGGCAGACTGCCATAATTATTCCCTTTGAAAATATTCTATAGATCAGATTTATAGCCAAAGACCAAAATACATGACACAAAGCTTCACACAACTGAGAAATGCAATTCAGCATAGCAATGTCACATATATGATGAATCAGCGGTCTAAAAACAAGGTCCTATCATGTTCAAAAAAAGCAAAGACCTGAAGTCTGCTATCAAACTCCATTAAAATTAACTCCAAATTTTTGACAGCATAGCTAGCTAAAGATGTTTAGTCAATCTCTTCTGCCTACTCCCATTCCTATACAGCTACCTAGTCTTTTAGAAATGTATTCAATAATGGGGTGGGGGTGCAGCATCAAAACCTATCCATGTAGCTATAAAATGGTCTATTCTTCAGCTAGTCCCACCTGCTGCAGTGAACGTTATTTTATACTTGATTTCACATTCACTGATGACCACAGATGTCAGCAGAGTTACAGAACTCACTCTTCAATAAATTCTGAGAGTGAGTTGCTTAAACCAAGCTCAGTCAGTATACAGTCTCAATTAGACTTTTATTTCCGGAGGCAGGCTTCTAAATGCAAGATTTCAAAACTGCCTGAACTTCTGCCAGAAATATTACAGCTTCCTGATGCAGAGTGTGCCTGCTCCTAACTTGAAACAATCCAAGCTGTTACAGATCTTACACCACAGCCTTCCACGGCAGAATAGCTCAAACCCATATTTTTCATAGCCCAGCCAAGGTGAATTTGCTCTCCAAGATGAGAGATCTGAACATGACACAAGGAGAGAGACAAATAGCGCACTAGACTAGGAACACAGGAAGAACTGCACCATTTTTTTAAGCCAGTTACCCATCTCTAACAGTGACCAACAACAGCTACACAAGGAAAAGCACAAGAAAAGGGCAAACATAAATTCTTTCCTCAAATATTCTCCCAGCCTCTAGAAATCTGTAACATATGGATTTTGAGCTTGAAGAACAGGTCCTGCTCAAATGAATTTCTTCCAGTCTTTTCATTACCATGTCCCATGGCAAAGTTAAAACTGGTGGGTTTTTGGGGGGGGTTGGGGGGAGGGAATACAGGGCAGTGGAAGACAGGGATGACACAGGGACAAACCTCCTTTTATTTGTTTCCTCCAGATGTTCTTATTTCCCACAATAAAACTTTTGAGATGCTTTGTAACTGCCTGTTTAAGGTTCACATGTATAACTAATTCAGCTTTATTAAACAAGACACATTCATTAAGAATTTTACACTAATTCTAGTCTGATTCAAGAAGTTCTGAAGTACTCCTCTAGAATAAGAGCAGCAAGATAAAGGACTCCATGATCATCTTCGAGCCACATATGCTCAGAACTACAGGAAAGACTTGCACTTCAGTGTGTCACAGCACAGAAAGACCTTTGCAAGAAGTAGTCAGACAAAAATGATCGACAGATAAGTATCTTTTATTTAGATGTTTATTTTTGTCATGGTGAGCCAAGACAAACAAGTCTAAGTTACTTTGATACGACATACTAAAACCAAAGCAGTTTTAGGCTCACTAAATGAGTATTCCTGAGTAGGAGCATGACACTTCTGATCTTCTTTTCTTAATCATTTCCAAGGAGAACTTAATGGATTTGCATAAGATCTCTGAAAACCTACCATGATTTCAAACCATTCTGCCAGCAAACTATCTCAGTGCTGAAATGGCGAGTCACTGGAAGCATACACATCAGATGTTAACGTAACACAGTCTTTCACAGGAGTTGCTACTTCTCTTTTGGATTCCGGAGATCTGAAGTTGGTGTCTTTAAAGGCATGCTACAGGATGCTTGATCGAGCAAGGATTTTTAAACACCAGGCCATTAGAGAGGCTGATGAATAACAACGGCAATTCTGTTGCGATTAGTTATTTCTAGCGGTAGGGAATAGCTGTTGCCCAAACTCCTGAAAGACTACACATAGTTATCATTAGCAACTAAAACTTTAAAGTGGTATTCTAGAAACTCATGGGCTGGTAGTTACACTGAAGGGTGCAATATCTGACAACTGAACAGTAACACTCCATTATTCAATATTCTGAAAAGAAAAATGTGCATAAAGGAACTATTTCAGGATGACTTTGTAATTTGCCCTTCTCTTGTTCTTCCTTTTTTAAAATTTGTATGGTTTAGCCAAGCACTGCTTTCCCTATGCTCCAATACAGGCAGATGCCTTTTTAACACCCCCATAAAATATCTGGCCAAGTTGGGCTAAATTTAAAAAAAAATTAACTCATACATGCTCAGTACAGATCCTGTCTAGTTTATATTATCTTGTTAAGAAACTCACACTATGTATACTAAACTTTTCCTGCACTGATGCAGAGCCCAAGGCTACAGAACTGAGAAGTTTCTTGCACTGTCTTCTAAAGGCGACCACAGTGCCAGTGAGACTGGCATGATGGATGTCTGTTTTGTGCTACGACTCTCCTCACTGCAACTCACACATTAGCCTAAGATGGAACAAGTGAAAACAGAAACGTGAAAACAGGAACAGGAGTAACAAATAAAATAGAAGGCAGAATGAGCCAGAACAGAAGTTGCCACAGAAAGGCAAATCATTACGATTAACGGCTAACACAAAAAAACAAGATATGTATGCCTGTACCCCTTCCTCCTGCTTTCCAGCGGTACACCCATAAAAATGATGCACAAGAGACAAGACTTCAAGGTTAAGTCAAAAAAAGATCGACTGTGAAGTCCAAAGTAAGACTGAGAAGGGCAAAGCACAAAGTTATCACACAGCAAACAGCAGTGGAAACCTTACACCTCTCAAATGCAATTTTTCTGTTCTGGTTGGTTGCTTGATTTTTAACAAGTTTCTAAAAAAAGCATGAAAAATATAAGAAGGTGACCATAAAACTGAAAAACAGTGCCAAGCACCAAGTCTCTAGCTGGCGAAACTGCACTCTGCCACTTCTGCCTTGAACTATTTTGACTCCTTTCTATTAAGACAGGTATCTATATGGAAAGATGCAGCTTCCATGACTCCATTTCCTAGTCCTTTTTTTAACTGACCCTTTCACTATGTTCAAGACTTCAGATCTCATCTTTCCTCCTGTTTCACCTCGTCAGCATCAAATTTAACCAACAGGCTTCAACCATCACCTTCATACTAGTGTAACTATCAAATGAACCTCTCTGCTCTGAACTTGCATTTGTCTCCACTGAAACCACAACTTCCTTTTCTTTAAGGTATTTTCTTGCTGATGCACAGCCAGCAGAAACTCAGCGCAATGAAAAAACAAGCTTCTGATACACTGTCTTCATCATAACTCTTACAGACGACGACTCTTACAGTCCTCAGCATTATAAGACTTATAACCTGAACATGCTGCTGGAGTAAACTATCTTCCTGTATTTGAACACTTATCTCAGTTTGAGTACTTTATTTTCAGTCTATGCACACGGCAAGATCTTTGCTTGCTCTGTTCATATTATCCAGATTTCTACCTACTCTCACTGATTTCACCCATGTATATGCTTCTGCCAAAACAAAAATATGAAAAAACCCACAAAACCCTCCAAACAAAAACCCCTAAACAAACAAACAAACAAAAACAACAAAACCAACCCTACAAGACTGGGAGGAAAAAAGTGACCAACTTTAAAATCTTGCTTAGAAAAACATGGGAAGGTAGATGAAACACCACCACCACCCCCAAAAAATACTACATTAGACAATAAACCCTGTTCAAACACTCAAACGCTATTCTAAAACAAACATGTAGCTAGCATTATGCTGCCCCACAATAATGAGTCATACAAAGCATTATTATTGCTTGACAAGAAAGATTACAACATTAAGTAGCCACTTTCCTCCAAGCCTTTCCAACTTCCACACTGAATTTCGGAATACACAGTTTTTAAAGGAAGTGCAATGTGGAAAAAAGTCATCACAAATGGCATTCCATCAATTTCTATTCTGCACTGTTGTGAACCTATACCTCTTCAACATAAAACAGCAAAAAGGCTCTGCTTATAAAACAGCAGAAACTCACCAAGTCCAAATTCAGCACACTTTGTCAGATACCCTTCAGATGTTTTATTTTTGTTCAGAAAAATGGTGAGCTTGCTTTCCTTCATCTCAAAGCTGGTTCAGAGCACTGTATACCTGGGAGAGTGAGAGGGAAACCCTATATCAAAAGGAAAAAAGCTAAACCTATTTTACTAAAGCAAAGCAAATCTAGAGAAATTTCAGTATTTCTCACCACACGTAGACTATGAATATAGATTTAATGTAGTATTAGTTCTTTTAATTATTAAGAGACCCACCACTATAGACATCTGCCTAATGGATGCAATTCATGGCTCCAACAGTGTGAAAAGCGAAAGTCCTATTAAACCTTAGTGATTCCTACCTTAAAATGCAAAGAAATTCATCATATGAAGTTTAAACATTTAAATTCTTTTGCATATGCTGAACTCCAAGTCAATACAATTTGCAATGCGTACAGCACTGCTCTTCCAACATACATGTACAGCAACAAGAAAATCATTCTTTTTGGCTGACCCCAATAGACAAAAAAATCCAATTTTTATTAATAGATCACCTGACACCAATTAAATATCACATTGAGAAATAAACTTGATCATCTTCAAAACTAGCCTCATGAGAGCATTTTATCTGCAAATATTCTCTCCTAAATCTTTCAGTACCTTGTGAATACAGCTATGATTGTTTCCTACAAACAAACAAAAGCCTTGCAAAAGTAAACCAATTTTTAATTTAATAAGATATATTTCATTTTCACTGGCTATGAGTGCATACAGAACTAGGGCTACAAAGCCAATACTGACTACTAAAGTGAAACGGCAATTAGATTCATTAAAGATTCAATATTGCTCCCTCTGAAACTGATAGTACTGTTATCAGTAACACAAATGGGCAGCATCAGACTCTCAGAACAAAGAATGAACCAAACAAGGCTACCTTCACGTGCATTACTTGTAGTAATTTAAGTAGTCAGGAAGGCAAGTGGGAGAATGCCTGAGTAGACACCACTATAACACACCTGTGAATGGAGCACAGAAGAAGAAGTAGAAGCACTATTCACAAAATTAAAGAAAAGAATCTCAGAACTGGGATAAAACTGTTATCATTTTACTGCACACATACAAAAAGATCATAAAAAGAGAACTGAGGAACTATTGACCTATCAGGCTCCTGCAGACAATCTACAAAGTTTTCACTCAAGTACTGAACAATTGACTCACTGCAGATCTGTATTTCACCCAATCCATAGAATATGCAGACCTTCAATCAGGCTTTTCCACAAAAGGCTACCCTTTGTGATAAATGAACCTCTGAAAAAGATTCTAATATAACTTACCATTATGTATGGTATTCATCAACTTCGAGAAAGCTTTTGAGTTAGGAGAAAAAGGGCTTCATGTTAAGATCATGTTTAACAGACGCACAAAAGAATATATGTATAGACAGGGATTTCAGTGAACAATAACATACCTGAATACACCTTTCTTGTATTAGAGCTCTGATCATTTACAGTAGCTGAAACTGTAAAATGGATTTATTTCTATCCACTACAATTTTTATTTCTTTTATCAGTATTTGTTAGCTTTTAAACATTGAGTGTAAGAACATTCCAGCATAGGCCAATTATGTAAATTCTAAAGCTACTATTGCAAATAAAAATTCAAATACTTTCCAAAAACAATCAGCCTTCCCAACAAAAAGACTGATTTTAATTTCATTGTCCAGAACAAATTTAGAAACTTAACCTGAAGCTGCCTTGCTAATTTTAATCACAAGGCATAATTTTTGCTTCACTGACAGTTTGAGACTAACTTAAGCAATCAAGTTTAACAGAAACCATTGTACCTCCTGGACTTCAGGGAGCTCAGCTGACCAACTCAATGCAAAGGGAGAAAGAACGTCCAACTAGCAGCGCACCAAAGCAGATGCTCACATGAACTTGCTTTTCGTCAAGTGCTGAGGCTCTCTAACCACCAATATGGAATACACTCACATCCTCTGCTGGATAGCTGGAACTCTCTGCAACTCAGCCTCCACAGCAACACAACACTTTTATGCCCAGTTGCAGAATGATGGCAGCCATGCTCACCTCTTCACTCATACTTCGGATAATGACATCATGACTATAAAATTACTTTAGTTTCACACTACTGATGAACAAAGCCCTCAGCTTAGATGTCTGGTTTGGCAAGATGATCAAATCAACAAATTTGCAGGCAAGAGTGTGGCAAACACCTCTGTCATCCTTCCACAGGTGAATTTTTTACCTGCATCGGCCTCTAAGATCTGACTGTAATAAATGCTCGTGTTCCAAGTGGGTGACTGTCTTTTATGCTTTATTTTTCTCTTCTTCATTCTCCCCACAACTGGTAGATATTAAAGACTACTGTCATAAGCCAATTAACAACAAAGACAATTCAAACTTCTATCAGTGATGCTAGAATATATTACAAAACTAATTCTGAAGTCATTAAAAAAATTCCTTGCCTTTTACCAGCTGCCTAAACTTGAACAGCTAGTCAAGGGTGCTCCCATGGAAAAAAATAACTTTTCAAATTTAGAATATTCTAATTAAAACATTACAGACCAAGATTGCACTGTAAAAAAACAACATATAGTCATGTTTTTAAATTTTGTGGTAGAGGGAAAACAACCCACAATAGACAAAATCATGGATGCTTCTTGTCAAAAGTAAACTGATCTGATAAAAACCAAAACTGATAATCAACCTTCTCAAAAGTTTTTCAGACAACTAACAACAATGTACAAAAAACTCGCTTAAAATCAAAACTATTACTCTTCTAGGCAAAACCACTAAAATGCACAGACCACGTATCACTGCAACAAATTCTGCCCCAGATGCAGAGAATACAATGCAACTGCTGTCTGGTGACCTTAAGAGCAGAATCATTTCACCCACAATTACTCTGCACAGCCTTTATTCTAATTATATCATTTCATTCCAGTTATGCTCAATTTCTGTGCATAAGGAAATAGCAGCCATTTTGGTCCACCAGTGCTTTTGATGTTAAGGAAAGTCCCTTTCAAATTTAAGTGACTGTTGGGTAGGTTTGTGGGGGGCTTGAGGTTGGGGTGCTTTTACTTTTCAGTATACAAGCTCAGCTCCAGACCATCTGAAGCTACATATTTTACTTTTGTTTCTTTAAAAGTGTATCACACAGGAGCTACCATTAACCCAAACTATCACATGCATGGTATTCCCAGGCATCTGTCAGAGCTTTCACAAAGTTTTGAAGCAGAATATACTAGATACGCCCCAGCAAAAAATTTACAAGATACACACTTCATAGACAAATGAGTAAAAGATGCAGTTAAAAGAGCTGCCAAAACAATTCAGGAGACCTAGTCAACAACATGAGGTTGAAACAAGCGGTTGTGTCGCAACTCAAGAACATACATAAAAACTAAATGGGAGAAACAAATTGTGGTAGAACCAACAGAGTAAATGTGTGAGAAAAGGATTCACACCTTTGATTCTTACTTTGAAAGTCTCTCTTCTTTTGTAATGCTTAGGATTCCCATACAAGTAGAAGGACTGTCATGCAATGATCAAAAAATACAAACTAAGTGTTACTAATTATCAACAGGGAACAGAGAACAAAACAAAAAGCATAATTATGCCATTTTAAAAATTCATGTCGCACCTGTATTTCAAATACTGACTGCACTTCTCAAAAGGGATAAAGTAGCACTAATAAAGATCTGGAAAGGGTAAGAAGGGTATAGTGCGAATGATAAAAAGTTATATGTAGGTCTAAACTAAGGTAACGGGATAAATGACAGGCATTTATCGATTATGAATACCGTAAAGATGCTGAGTATTTTCAATTACTATGCTTTTTTTTTTTCAGAAGTGTCAAAACATGATCAACAACAGCAGCAAACAAAGTACATCCTTTTACAGCGCATAAAGACATGAAACTCACTTCTCACATTCCAGATATTGACAATACAAATGGTTTCAAGAATTATTAGACAAATTCATGGAACAGACAGATTCCCAGAAGAGATCAAGAACTACAAATACCCAACCCTGAGACAGGGCGCAAGGAATCCTAGTAAGAAAATGGTCCATTTAACCTAACTCCTTTCAAACAAACTGTTCTAACAGAGACCTCCATCCAGTTACACAATGAAGTGCCAATACTAGATCAGCTCTCCTTATGATGGAGCTAATTCTAGACTCCCTCCAAGCCTGAACACAAAACTGTTCCCCTAGCACTGTTCCCTTCCACACCCCATAAATTAGTAGAAGGCAGATCAAAAAAAAGGTGGTTTACTCTGGAAGGAAAAAAGAACTACTGCCTGGGTTTCTAGTACAACTGCTTCTACTGTACCAGATTTGGTACAAACTAGTACAACTGTCTCTTTCCCAACTTCTTCCTACACTTGAAGTACCCTCCCAGTCACCTAGTTTTCTCACCCAATGTAAAGCTACTGAACTCCAGCATGCTAAGGCATCAGGAAATATAGGGAATGGTGAATGGTACTCAAATACACTAAAAAGCTACAAACCATAGTAGCTGGACTTCATGTTCATAGTTTTCTTTTATTTTCCATCTCTGCTGCCTTACACGCTTTCCTCTCAGTCTTGTCAGAATCCCTCCTTTCTTTAACCCTGCCGTTGCTTGCTTCTATTGCTCACTTTAAAATCTTAAAATTATTCTTTCTTATAATCAATGCTGCTCAGAAAGACTTAGTTGCTTCCAGCTCATTCATTTCTATTACTTCCAAAATATCTCAGAATTGACTGTGCAATACCTACACCCATATCACCATCCTATTGGTCATTACCTGTTTTTCAGGTACTTGGATATGCATACAATAACTAAAGTTAAATTCTAAGCTTACCAGTACTCCCACGGCAGAAAAAGGCCTAGCGACTTTAGCCCTTGAAAGGATGTTATTTGCTGTAATCAATCACTAAATCATTCAGATTAGAACAATTAGTCAATTACAGTTATCACACTTTAACACCAACAAAAAAACCAACACATACACCAACCAGCCACCCCCGAAAAAAAGAAAAAAAAAAGAAAAAAAGAAAGCTAACTATACTGACTTTATGAGTTGCCTTTTCATTTGTTTGGGAGAATGCAGGAATAGGGGTATTTTATTGTTGTAGGGTTGTTTGGGGTTTTTTTAAAAGTACTTGGAACATCTAGTCATTCTTAATAAGGAAATCTTCTTGTAAACGTTCAAAACAAATAAACAACAGGAAATAGATATAAATCCACGTCAAGTACAAAGAATCTGACAGGACTACTCATGCACAAGCCCCAGACACACGTTCATATTCTCTTCTCAACTCAAGTTTCTAGAGCTATACTGGTCAAAAGAGGCTCACTCTTTCGGACAAAAAAATCATTTTTTCAGGTTACTTAGTCTAGTGAGAACCCCTTTCAGAAACTTTTTACCACTGCGTGCAATTCCCCCTCAGGAAAACATATGCAGCAAGCTAGATCACTGTCAAAATCAACAGTCTTCTTCATGTTACTCTTATGGCCTTCTCACAGACATACTGCATATCTACCAGATATGACACCAAAAAAAAAGAATTATATTTAAAAACTGAATGAAAAGTATTTAAAGAACACGAAACAATGGGTTTGCATCTAAAGTAGACGTTAAATCCCAGTTAAAATGAACAACAAATTCATATTAAATTCAGGATCAGACAAGAAGTAACTTTTTTAACAATATAGTTTCACTATTTCTTGCATTACCACCACATAGCTCCTAAGAAGAAATATTTTACTAAGTATTTTGACATCACACTTTGTGCATACAGCATACCTGAATATTCAGCTCCTTTCTCAGTTATACCTAATACTCCTGAAAGAGAGGTTTATTTGAGTAATCTTGTGGAAACACAGTGGCCTGCCCCAATTTTGTACAAAGTGACAGACACTGCAGAAAAGCACACCACAGGCTACCTAGAGTTTCAGAAAGCTACTGTTCTTAGTCCTATTACATCCATGCAACCTGTGAGTAAAATAAATTACTTGTGTAAGAAGGAAGCACAAGGAAATGCGGAGTGATAATCAGACACTGATTATATTTGCTTAAAAAGAGCACAGTATACAGATAGCATAGTTGCTATATATCGGCACACAATGCGCCATTGTGCCCACTGTAAGTATGTGTCCACTGTAAGTATTAATGGATTTTCCCCCAAGCAGTATCTTTCAGTTAAAAGCTCAGTTATTTTAAGGCAGTGAGTCTTTCTTATACCACTACATTATGTATTTCTATTTACACTTTTAGTTTTATTTTTAAAACTTCACAGGGGAATCTCAAAAATTACGATAATCAACAACCATTCTAGACATCAGAGCCTTTGCTTATATAGAAGTTAGTGACCCTGACTGTAATCCTGAAACAGCTTTCGTTCAGTTTAACTCCTGGTACTACAGCTCTTCACATCAAATAAATGGAACATTTAAATGCAAAGTACATTTCCTTCTGATTTTAAAAACTTGACTGTACTGCTATCACCTCTGACTGGCAACAACAACAGAAAAATAATTTTACCATATGAACTGGACAGTCTTCAGAGAGACAAAATGCTGCAAATATTATCAATACATACGCATCACTTATTTTTCAGCTGTATTTGACTTCCTGGAAGACTTAAAAGTCTGTAAGATCTTGTAAGTACAATTTTCAAGGAGGAGTAAAAAGTTCTACGGCTCCTTTTACAGTCAAGCATCTTCTTCTACTGTTCCTTTTATAGTCAAGCATCATCTTCAACATCTTCTCTCCACACACACTTTTTTATGTTCCCCATGTCACCTTTAACAGATTTTATGGAGTTAAAAGACTGACTGCTACCTCACATATGACTTACAAAGAATGCCCTACTCTAGTAAATGGACTCCAGATGCTGAAAAATCTTCCCAATATAAAGATGTATATTTTAATTTAAAACTGCAATATATACACAAAACAGTAACAAATGAAAGGGGGTTGGGTTGTAAGTTTAATTTCTAAAGGAGATCTTAGGAACTAAACAGTTGCAAGCAAGTGAACACCACCTGTATCTCACTTCATTTTCCAAGCAGCAATAGAATTTCATTTAAGGAATATTTGCTTATACCCAGAAAAGAGATACACCACTAAAATTCTGCAACAAAGACATCTGATAGGATATAAATCTTAATTGTTTCAGAGTGCCTCCTTGTTCCCCTTCTCTATATTAAATTCTCATTCTTAGTTTTATAAAAAGAGCTAAAGAACTAACATAATCCAAGCACAAAACCGGAAGTTTCAGTGCATTCTCTCTTCCTGCATTTTTTTTAATGCAGTAATGATAATGCTGCATAAGTTTACCCCGTGTACTGGCAAAGATAATCAATCCCTGGAAAAGCAGGCAATTTATTTTGTTCACTATGAAGGCAACAATAATAGCAAAACTGTCAGCTAGTTCTCATCCATACAGTGTACTTTACCCAGACTACCCAGGCCTAAAATAAATGAGTTTTTATTAGCAATTCAAACCTAGCATCAAAACTATACAGGCAATTTGTGGGCTTACGGGTCAAATATAATCTAAAAGCAAACAGTTTGCAAAAAGCTCACAGACTTCTTGGAAAATCTTCCCTCACCTAACACGAGAGATTTATGGCTAAATTTGAAAAGTAGTAAGTACATTAACTTAGGTAGACTGTAAGACCCTTCTGTCTCAATCTATTTTATTCTCTGCCAATACACATATAACTAAAAAAAACACCCAGTGTATTTCTACTGACATTTATGATCCTTAAAAAATATCATATTTAGATGGCAATCATGCAAATAATTCTGTATGGGCAAAAATCTGTAATTTATTTTATTCATTATTAAATTCATATTTGGGTAGAAAATTCTCAAAGCTTGACTAGAACCAAAATTTCAAACCATTTATAATTAATTACATCTTTTGCTCAGCTGCTTAAAATTATATTTTTCTCCTGAAACAAGTAACTACCAGAATCATCTTTACGTATCACAACATCATAATTTAAACATATTATTTGCTGTTTGACTATCAGAGCATAATAAATTAATGATGACATATTTTGAAATGTAACTAGAAATTAATACACAGAGTCACACTGTAATCTGGGAATCCAGTTTCAAGTATATAATCTTCAAAATTTCCATTTTAACCTGACAGACACTTACATTCTCATACAACAATTAACTAGTCAGGTAAAATCTCATTTCCACGACTGCCCAAAATCTCTAATACAGACAGCCCTAAGCAACTTGACCCTAGTTATGAGAACTCTCTTCCCTTCTCTGGGACATTTTTTCGCTTCAGAAAGCCCCCACATCTGTTTTCACTCCAAAAAAAAAAAACAGACAAAAAAAAATTTACACTTTTTTTTTTTTTGACAAAACAGAACTTCCTTTTGTTTTGCTTTGTTTAAAATCAAGTTTCATTTCAAAGCAATGCTCCAAGAGTTGTAAGACATTCACAGGGGAACTGATTTATATTTAACGCACAAACCACTGCTTCCCTGGCAAGTCGGGCAGCCTGGTGAATTCTTGTTCATTTCTAGTTTTCAGCAGCCCACCTCATTAAGGGCTTACTATCAGTCTGTATTTTTCCATCATTTTTTTTTAAACAGAAAATGGAGCAATTACCAGTATGCAATTACCACCGAAAAAATCTTGACCAGGAATATTAATTCTTCCTGTGTAAAAACTATGATCACTCTTTCAACCGCTTCTGTAAATGGAAATATTCTCAAATTAGTTATTTCAGTTTATCAAAGAGCTTAAGACTCTCTGAAAAGGACATTCTCAAAATCTTGATTATTGTGGATAAAGAACTGGCTGGATGGCCGCATGCAAAGAGTTGTGGTCAATGGCTCAGTGTCCAGCCGGAGACCAGTAACGAGCAGCATCCCTTAGGGATCGGTGTTATGACCTGTTTTGTTCAATATCTTTGTTGGTGACATGGACAGTGGGATTGAGTGTGCCCTCAGCAAGTTTGCCAATGACACTGAGCTGTGTGGTTCGGTTGATACACTGGAGGGAAGGAATGCCATCCAGAGGGACCTTGACATGCTTGTGAGGTGGGCT
>WYDI02002144.1:0-20745 GCA_009867235.2 Psittacus erithacus
GAAAGTTAGAAACACAGCGCTGCACCAGCCACTAAGAAGGAGAAAAAATGACTGCTACTGCTGAACCCATGACATATAGTTTTTAAGAGCAAGCATATTTCAGATGACAGGAAAAGAAATGCAAATTTTTATTTATTTTCCTTTGTAAATGACTATAATATTTTGGAATTTCTCTGCCCATTAAAATGTAAACAAGCTATTAAATCCCCAACAAATCAATTCTTCCTTCTCCTTCTAGATTTAATATCTACATTATGAAGTCACTTGGAACATACAAAGAAGAATTATGCCTACATGAGGCATTTCATCTATGCAAAGTCTAGCTCTCCTAACTCTTTTTCAATCTGCTTATTTTCCAGCCGGTCAACATTTTGTGCATTGTTCCCCCCTTGGATAAGAAGGATAACAGTTCTGATTTCAAACCATTCTTGAAATTTTTACCATAAACATGACCGAAATCTCACACAGAGCAGAAAACTTCATAATTCGCAAATGAAAGTGAAACACAATAGAAGGAACTTTGAATGAGTTTTTATGTAATATTTCAGTATTTTCACTGTCACCATTACAAATGTCTGCATCTGCATTTCAGATGCATGATGAAGTGTACACAGCTGAGCAAAAAAGACTATTTGTACTACAACTATTAGAAAGTGAAGCTAAAAAGGATTCTAAGAATGATACATTGAAAATATGGTGACCTATAGCACATCTTGTAAAGAGGACTTTTATGATATAATTACTAAGAAATGACACAGAAACATTCAAGAAATATTAACTATTCTTTTGATAATTATATGACTTTAAAATACTATTCTCATCAGTTAACTACATTTTGCTAACACAAACTTCTGTTTGTAATGAGAAGTAATATTTGGTTTTATTCTAGTTTTACAACAGAAAACTGAAATCTACTTCGCCTGTGATGTCAACCCCAAAGTCATCATTAATTTTCAAAATGCTTTTCAAAGATTTTCAAAGGTAACATTCAATGACTAACAGCTACAAATACAGAATAACATGTCAAACCTTATGTCAGTGCCATTTTTTCTAATGAACATGCAATTCTTTGTGCTGGTGTAGCATTGTTTGTAATTTCTTTTAATTATTCAGTTCTATAATTAGCATGCTGTCTGTATTCAGACTACAATACATAATTTTCAGGGGAAGGAGAAGTGGGGGAAGATAATGACACAGAGGACAGGAAGGGAATTTATTTATTTGGGCACCATGCAACCAAGTCAAGAATAAAGTAGCCTAATGCTCCAAGGCTACCTTCATATGAATGGAAATCAGGAATATTTTCCAAGAAGCAATTAAAGACGTACAATATGGGAGCTTTCTTCCATGTTTATTGGTGTTTCTACATTGATAAGGAAGTTTGGGCAACCAAATCCTGCTGTAGGAACTATAATTAGGTTAGTGTCGTTTTTAAGCAAGATAACATTGGCATTGTATTGCTGAGGTGAGCAGCTCGAGAGAGGCCGCCTTCAACACCTGAGCGGGGGAAGCTCAGTGCCCAGGAGCCTCAACTCAGAGCGGCGACAGCCACCGAGGGCGCCTCAAGTCCTCGACAGGACTCGCCCAGGAGCCGGCAGCTCAGCTGACGCGAGCAGCTGTCTCACAGGGGGCGGAGCCAGGAGGAGTGGCACCAGCCCTGACTGGGTAAAACCCGCCCCAGGAGCGCAGCGAGCAGCGCGGGTTCGAGGCGGTTTGCGCGGGCAGGCGGGCCGGATGGTGAGCGCCCGCCTCATGACCTGGGCCCTGTCTGGGAGCTCTGCGCTGGCGGTGGCAGCGTAGGCACCCTGACAGAGCCGATGAGAGGGGAGGCTGCAGCGCAGAGCTCGGAGTGCAGAGAGTGCCTGCGCTGATCTCCTGAGGGGAGGATGCTCAGTGGGCAGGGCTGCACTCGGTACTCCCTGGTGGAGGCCCTCCTGCAGCAGGGGCTGAGCTGCGGGACGCTGTCAATAGGATAAAAGATGTCAGGGAAGCTGAAAGAAGGCCCAAACTGTGCAGGGGCCTCAAGCGTCCAGTGTAGCTCATGGAGGGAAGAAGGAGGCCACTAACCCAGGAAGCTGGGAGACGGCAACAGAAAAAAACAACAAAAAAAGGAGGAAGAGGACAATCAAAAGCAAGGGTCTTCCTCCTAAATCTGTTGTCCCCACCCAGAACCGCTTTGCTGTCCTGCAGGGGGCTAATGAGGAAACACACTCGCACCAGAAACAACTGGCTGATGCTCTGCTAAAGAAGATCACTACTGCTGCTGCCAGGAAAAAGGGGCGGGTCGTAGTAGTAGACGACTCAGCTTTGAAACGCACAGAGGCACCCATCTGTCAGCCTGATCCGGTCTCAAGGGAGGTGTGCTGCCTACCAGGGGCACAGATCAGGGATGCTGCAGAGAGGCTGCCTGCTCTAGTAAGCCCCACTGACTATTACTCGCTTCTAGTGATCCATGTGAGTGCTAGTGATATAGATAGCAGTAGCCCAGAGAACATAAAGAAGGACTACAGAGCCCTGGGAGAGGTGGTTAGGAGCTCTGGAGCTCAGATTGTCTTTTCATCAATTATCCAGGATACAGGGGAGGACCTTAAAAAGGCTAGGAGGATTGGCCAGGTTAATAAATGGTTAGAAGGGTGGTGCCATAGCCAGGGGTATGGGTATCTTGAACACGAGACTCAATTTAGTAGGCCAGCTCTACTGGGGACTGGTGGAGCTGGTCTGACAAAGAAGGGGAAGAGCGGTTGTGGTAGGAGGCTTGCCAGGCTGGTCAAGGATGCTTCAAACTTGATGTGTTGGGGGAGGGGGGCATCATTCCATCCCAACACACCCAGTCAGTTGCCAGCATCTATCATAAATGCTAGGAGCAATGTAGAGATATTCCAGCTGCTCCAGCCAATGAGCCAGCTTCATTTAGAGCTCAGCCCAGATGCCTTTATACAAATGACCTTAGCATGGGAAACAAACAAGAAGAATTAGAGATGTGTGCATGTCTACGGGGGTATGATATAATAGGCATCACAGAAACATGGTGGGATGGCTCCTATGACTGAAGTGTTGGAATGGAAGGTTACAGGCTCTTTAAAAAAGACAGGCCTGGCAAGGGGGAAGGGGAGTTGCCATTTATGTTAGGGATAGGCTGGAGAGCATGGAACTGTGTCTGGGGGCATGTAAACAGACAACAGAGAGTTTGTGGGTGAGGGTTAAAGGGAGAACAGCGATGGGAGACATTATTGTGGGGATCTGTTATAGACAGCCTGATCAAGAGGACTCTGTGGATGAAGCAGTCTATAGCCAGATAGGAACAGCCTCACACTCTCAGGCCCGTGTTCTTATGGAGGACTTCAACCATCCTGATATCTGTTGGAGGGACGGTACAGCCACACTCTCACACGACATCCTTGTCTCTGAATTGGAGAGACATCAATTTGATAGGTGGACCACTCGGTGGATAAAGAACTGGCTGAATGGCTGCACACAAAGAGTTGTGGTCAATGGCTCAGTGCCCAGCTGGAGACCAGTAACAAGTGGTGTCCCTCAGGGGGAACGGTCTTGTTCAACATCATTGTCAGTGACATGAACAGTGGGATTGAGTGCTTCCTCAGCAAGTTTGCTAATGGCACCAAACTGTGTGGTTTGGTTGATACGCTGGAGGGAAGGGATCCCATCCAGAGGGACCTTGACACACTTGAGAGATGGGCTAATGCCAGCCTCATGAAGTTTAACCATGCCAAGTGCAAGGTCCTACCCCTGGGTCAGAACAATCCCAGGTGCAGCTCCAGGTTGGGCAGAGAAGAGATTCAGAGCAGCCTTGTGGAGAAGGACTTGGGGGTGGTGGTTGATGAGAAAATGAACATGAGTTGGCAGTGTGCGCTCGCAGCTCAGAAAGCCAACCGTATCCTGTGCTGCATCAAAAGGAGTGTGATCAGCAGGTTGAAGGAGGTGATCCTGCCCCTCTACTCTGCTCTTGTGAGACCTCACTTGGAGTATTGTGTGCAGTTCTGGTGTCCTCAGCATATGAAGGACATGGAACTGTTGGAACAAGTCCAGAGGAGGGCCATGAGGATGATCAGGGGACTGGAGCACCTCCTATATGCACATAGGCTGAGAAAGTTGGGGTTATTCAGCCTGGAGAAGAGAAGACTCTGTGGAGACTTCATAGCAGCCTTCCAGTTTCTGAAGGGGGCCTAGAGCGATGCTGGGAAGGGACTCTTCATTAGGTACTGTAGTGACTGTTCTATTCTATTTTATTCTATTCTATGATTTAAAAATTGCAATTATGGCAACTGCAGCTATATTTACAGTATGAATTTATACAATCCTATAGATTTCCAAATTTCAAGGCAAAAACCAAACAAAGCAAAAAAACAGCAAAAAGCAAAACAAACAAAAAGTTTCCAGAAACTTTATTGCAGACAGATATTTCAGTAAATAGTTTTTTGTCACAGCTGTTCTGGATATGCTAGTACTGTTGATCTAGTGTGTGAATTTTATTCTTGTACAGATAACTGTGAAGATGAATTGCAACAAAGCAAAAACCATTCATGTCAGACACAATTATCTTTTATTCAAATGTTTGTCTTTCCTCTAATTGAATAAATTTGCATTTAAGGAAAAAATAATCAGATTAGATTCTTCCCAGTGATGAAATATAGATGATGTGGCATGAATACTTCACCTTATTCATTAAATCACTTGTAAAATTTTTCTATATAAATTGATCTTTTTGTACAATACATTATTCAAAATATTTTCTGTGGAATAGAAAAACAATGTCTGCTTATATTCTTATTGCCAGTTGCTTCACCTTCAGTGTTCATTTGAAAAGACATCACTTACTGAATAGAAACAGTCCATTCTATAAAAAAGCATTTAACTGCTACAGCAAAAAAATCCATGATGCCCTTTACACATTCCTCCCTTTCCCCACAAAGTTATTACTTAAATAGATGACCCTTTTTCATCTTATAACCCCATTTATAAATGACAGAGAAAAGAAAGGATTTTAGATCAAGTAATTGTTCACTGTTCCCCTGAATGGTAGCAATCAGACTTTAAATAAATACATAAAGAAAAAAAATTATAAAACAGTGCTTTCTTTCTCTCTTATTTATAAGCAAGACTTAGAAGGCTTTTAAAATACATTCTTAGTTTTGTTGATTACATGTGGAAACAAAGTAAAGCAATTTGTTTCACTTTGATGGAATTATGCATGCCCTGTAGAAATCAAAATTCTAAAAATAAAAATTGTCAGGCTTGAGATGCATGGACTTACAGGGTGACAAATGTAGAAAATGAACCACAGATATCAAGATATATCACTAAAGCCTCACAGGTCACACTGAAACTTTCTAATAAGCTGCAGAGTAACATGCTGGAAAGTAAAAAAAAGCCAAAAACACACATTTACAGAAAAGGGTGCAAAGCCATACTTAAATTGTAATGGGAATTGTATGGCAATAATTCAGAGTTCAAGTCATTGCCTTGCTCACTTTTGTGCCAGTTATTTGTGGGGGACGGAGGGAGGGAGGGAGGGTGCCATCAACCTTCACTTTTCCTTCTTCCTCCAGAGGTGGGGAGAAGAAAGGGGCTTATTAACCAAATGCATATCAACAAACCAGACATCTGCCTTTGAGCAAATCATCTCAATATCTTAAATAATCATCAGGAGAGAAACAGGCAACTTAGGTGACTGAATTACCCGGCTCTAAACTACACACCTAAAATAAGTTGGATGAATGTCTAGTTCCTAAGTTGATAGTACCTAAAAATCCTTGGTTTTCTCCATTGCCTGTGAAGAGGTCCTAGCACCACCAGTTCAGGTGTCAATAGGCACTTTTTTTGCTGTACAGGGGAAATGGCTATGCCGCCAGAAGATGTCTTTTGGTAACCTTCCAACTCCGATTTTCCACAATGACATGTTCCTGAACGAGCATGTAGAAGGTCTGTTGCCAGCAGGAGTTAAATGCAACAAAAATTGCCTAACTAATGTAGCCAAATGTTTTCCTGATAACAGGCATGTTCCATCCTAACAGCATCCAAACTTATATGTGCTGCTTAAAGAAAACTCTCAATTCAAAATCATATGGAAAAACACACCTCCCATTTCTTGGGACATATCAGGGATATTCTTGGAACAGAATTCCAGTTACAGTCCTGAAAGATCTCTTATAATCTCCTCTTTTCATCACCTTCTTTTTAATTATCTGAAAAATAAAATATTAACATAAGTCTTAAATCCCTATCATAAAATAACAGGGGTTAGTGCTGGGACCGATCCTGATGAACGTCTTTGTCGGCACATGGACAGTGGGATTGAGTGTGCCCTCAGCAAGTTTGCTGATGACACCAAGCTGTGTGGTTCGGTTCATACGCTGGAGGAAAGGGATACCATCCAGAGGGACCTTGACACACTTGAGAGGTGGGCAGATGCCAACCTTATGAAGTTCAACAAAGCCAAGTGCAAGTTCCTACACCTGGGTCAGAACAATCCCAGGCACAGCTCTAGGTTGGGCAGAGAAGAGATTCAGAGCAGCCCTGCAGAGAAGGGCTTGGAGGTGTTGGTCGATGAGAAAATGAACATGAGCCAGCTTCAGTGTGAGCTCGCAGCCCAGAAAACAATCAGGTCCTGTGCTGCATCAAAAGCAGCTTGACCAGCAGGTTCAAGGAGGTGATCCTGACCCTCTACTCTGCTCTCATGAGACCTCACTTGGAGTATTGTGTGCAGTTCTGGTGTCCTCAGCATATGAAGGACATGGAACTGTTGGAACAAGTCCAGAGGAGGGCCATGAGGATGATCAGGGGACTGGAGCACCTCCGTATGCAGATAGGCTGAGAAAACAGGCAATTCAGCCTGGAGAAGAGAAGGCTGTGTGGAGATCTAATAGCAGCTTTCCAGTATCTGAAGGGGGCCTACAAGCATGCCAGAGATGGACGCTTCGTTAAGGACTGTAGTGATAGGATTAGGGGTAACAGGCTTAAACCTAAGAGAGTGGATTTAGATTAGAAGTTAGGAAGAAATTCTTCCACTATGAGGGTGGTAAAATAGTGGAACAGGTTGCCCAAAGAAGTGGTAAATGCTCTATCTGTGGAAGTGTTTAAGGCCAGGTTGGACAGAGCCTTGCGTGACATGGTCTAATGTGAGGCACTCCTGCCCATAGCAGGGAGCTTGGAACTAGGTGGTCTTTAAGATCCCTTCCAACCCAACTCATTCTGTGATTCTATGATTCTATTTTATATGGCTGTCAACCACTGTGACTTCTGAGCATTAATTGCAAAATTTCTATAATAATTTCTTAAACCTGTCAGTCTCCTCAAATCTTTCCTTTGCAGCTCTAAAAGTGATTTTTGCAGGGTTAGTTTTGTGTCAGAAATGCTGAGAGCTGCATCACTTACTGAGTTGTTCCCTCTTATTTAATGCATTGGAAAACTTAACACATCTCAAGAATTCACTTTTGGGAGAAAGGGAGGCTAGGTAATAGAGGAGTAAGTCAATCTATATTCTGCTACTCTCTGCCTTTATGCTTCAGTGGCTGCATTTTTACGTACATCAAAGGGTTTTGCTTTGCTTTCTCAGTGGGGTTCCCTCCTCTTGTGCACTAAGGTGGGAGTGAATAAATCAGGATGCCAAGAAGTGAACTCCAAACGAAAAAACATCTGTTCTTTTAAGTACTGGAAAATAGATTCCTATTATAAACATTTGTATATTTTTTTCAGATACTTTAAGTACTCTGAGCAAAGTTTAACTTTTTGTTATTACAAGCAGAATTTACAAGTCAAACAAACAGGTAAAGCATAAAACAGGCGTAGCTCTTCCACAGATAAGAAGATTAACTAGGTGATCAGAGACAGGAGTTTCACTTGAATAATGGAAAGACTTTTAAATATAAAGCTTTTTTTCCAATGATTCTCTGATAGCTGCCAGGGCCTGGATTTGTCCAATTACGTGTGTATACAGTAAGTTCTTTAACTGCATCATCTCAACCAACAATAATTTATCCCCAACATTTCATATGATTTATCCTGCTTATAAGTAGGAATGAAATATTTATGATTTTTTTCCAAGTTGCTTTTTTGCATTACAAAACAAATCTATCTTAAAAAACCCACAACTCTCTTTCACCTTTTTATCCAGATTAAAGGTTACTGAATTCCAAGATCCATGAGAGGCTACCATATGATGGCCAAAATGAACTTGTCAAGAGTAAACCTTGTCACATAATCAAAGTAACAGACCTTGTGGAGAGGGAAATAGCAAAAGGACTACATGTTACAGGTATGCTACAGTTTTTGACACAACCTTCAGATAACATTGTTGTATACAGTCTTGGGAAATACAGTCAGGGGTTCCCAGATTTAGTTTATTGTCAGTGATTTCTGCTTCAGTGCCTCCTACTTCCATGCTAGGCCAAAAGCAGATGATCCTTAAATTCTTTTTTCACCTATATGATTTCCTCTTCTTAAGGCGTCAGCAGCAGCAGCAGCCCCATTATTTCTGGCGAGTTATGAAAAGGTAGAGGAAGGAGATCAAAACTTGCCTTTTTGTACTGTATAGCACCTTTCATTTATATGATGGCCATCTGTGTAATGCAGTATTGAGGTACCTTGCAAGTATCCAAGAGAGAAAGATCTACGAGTTTTGGTTTTCCTGGGAAATACTGTGCACAAGACTCCAATAAGAGATGCAGCAGTAGTTCTCCCTCTCTTCTTTTCCTCTTGGGCTGCACAGAGATTTTAAGGAGGAGCCATACCTTCAGTGCCACTCCTCCCTGCACACAGCAGTGCAAAAGCAGCTTGGAGGCAAACACAGATACAGGCATATACTGTTCAGTTTCATTTGCTGTTCAAGTGGTCCCTTTCTGAAGGGAAACAATGTAGTCTGGAAAATTGTACTGAAAGATGAACGCAAGTCTAGTTTGTAAATGATCTGTGGTCATCAACAGGTGGATGCACTGAGACGGATAGTACAGCAACTGTTCCTTGTCAGCCCTTATGGGAGTATGCTTTTTAAACTGAAAACCAGGAGTTTAAGTCTGGAATTCAAAATATTCTTGACAAATTTCAGAAATGCACTGAAGTAAAAGGAGTCAATTAGATGGGAGAGTTACATAGCAGTACACATGAAGTGAGTACATAAAGTGCTGTGAAGAACTGTAAGTGGCAATACCATGTATGATGCATGAAGAAATCCTTCTTTACTCAGTATGACTGAGGTCACATTAGTATACTACATAAATTATAAAAATTCTAGGGAAGAATATCAAATGGGACTGGAAGCATAGAAAACACATCTGTTTAGAAAATACTGGGTTTATAATCTAGGAGAAAAGAGAATAAAAACAAACAAACAAGATGTTATACTAGCCTTCAAAATGTAAATGATCACCAAAAAGATAAATTGTTACTTACAGTTCCTGTGACTAGAACAAAAAGCAGTCTTAAAGCACTACAAAGTATTATTTAAGATTAAGGAACCCACCTCCCTAGAAGTTTTTAAATAAAAGTTAAAACAAACTTCAGTGAACCCTTGTTTAGAAACAGATGATTATTTTCTCGCTGCCCTGGCTTTCTCTGTGTTGCCTTTGGTAGCCCTGCCTCTGCTCAGAATGAAACTGTCAAAAAACATGGCTGAAAAACTTGCTTTTAACTGCTGTTGAGCTCCCAACAGTGCAGCTGTGATGAACTTCTGCCATGCAATTATAAAGCAACACCTCAGCACCCCCAGCATGGTACATCCACTTCTAGACTACTGTACTTCTTCAGTTAGCTGGCAACCAGACTTCTCTTAGGGTTAGCCCCAATAAGACAAAGAGCTCCATCCCAGATTTCTGCTAGCTTTAAGTAACTGTCTCAGCTCATACAATTTCCAAAGCAGTCTGCCAGACAGCTCTGCATTTAATTGAAAGTAGTGGCCTGAGTTACCATACGCCTGCATACCTCACAAAATCAATTATTCCCCCACATACCTCAGTGTTGTCATACTGTCATCTAGGTCCGTTTTATGGGTACGTGGTAATGAATGCACACATCTAGAGCTATCTGTGTGCTTTGAAACTACAGAAAGTCTCTGAAATTTCTTTTTTTTTCATACTACGTCAGGTAAGAAAGCAATGATTGTGCTTAAAGCTTCTCAGTTCGCAAGGAGAAATTAGAGAGGGTGTTTATAATAGGAGCTAAGTCCAGCTTTGAGACTGTGGACAACTGAAAGCCTATAAATGCCTCCCAGCTCCCAGCCAACTCAGACAATTGAATTTGAACAATATCACAAAGAAGGAAGCATGTTGACTGATATAAAAACAGGGATGCTAACTCAGTAATATTATTAAATTTAACCTTCCTTTAACCTTAAAAGAAGGAGGGAAAAGACAAAGACAAAATAAATAAATATATGCATATAAGTGGCAGTATACATATACCTAATATATATGCATATATTAATATGTATGCATATATATACGCATATATATGCGTATACATAAGTGGCAGTATCTTGGAAATAGCTTTAGGGTTTTCTAACTGAGGCATATGTTTGCTATGTGTTTATACATGTTATCAAAATCTATAAAAGTCACAAGTCTGCCCACCACATTTAAGTTTCCTTCAATTAAAATGTGAGTTTGAACAATATCTTCATTCTGTAAATCCTGTATTTACGAGAACAAGTATTTTCTTGAATCAGACATCTATATTATATATATTGGACAAAAAATAGATGATTACTGTATAACTTGGAGACAAATTTGAATTACAAATTGATCCATCTAAACTCTTAGGAACCAGAAAACAGCCCCAATTGTCATGGATCCTGAAGACTAATGGTTTAGATGAGCACTATAACACACAACAAAACCAAATTTCACAGCATTAAGTAAAAGAACACAGGGTTCCATGGTTATTTGTTGGAAGTTGTAAAAAAAAAAATGGAGACAGCTGTAAGAAGTTAAAATCTAATATATAATAGCTAAGTCTGAACAGCAAACTGTTCAGGGCAATGATTAAGACTTGGATGAATGAAGCCAATTTCTAACCCTTCTGGTGGAGATCAAGTGCATTAACTGAACAAGATTACACAGAGAGAAGGTGACAGCATTAGTGTTATTTTTTTTTTTTTTTTTAATGGATAGCACTACCTATGGTGGCTGTTTGGTGGGCAGTTTTGCTCTATGTTTTCCTCAGTACCTTGCTTAATCATAAGGTAGTGTCTAGCCAATACTGTGACAGGAAAATCTGTAACAGAAAGCATAAGTCTCTACTCTGCCTTCCATGGTATACTGCAGATAACCAGAAACTGAAATAACTATGAGTTACAGGAATAGCCAGGTGTCTTTATGCTACACATTTCCTTTGCCTGGATTAGTTCATTCTCCACACACTATATAACATAATATCTGCATGTTCTCTGATGTACTAAGCCAAAAGGAACATAATTTGACCAGCCAGCTTCTGTATATTATCAGGAGCAAGCAAAGCTGATATTTATATAGTAAATTCAAATCACAGTGAAGCTGTGGTGAGATAAAATGGGTTTACATTGCTGTATACTGTCTGGATATAACTAGTTGGTAAATCTTTTACTTTCTCAGTGCTCTGATGGCAAAGGACATAAATGAGTATCCCAGTGAACTACATTCAGAATCCACTTTTTCTTTTCCCTCAGCACTATCATCCATAAATACATTGGCTTGGAAATAGATGTTACTGGTGGTTCCTGAGTAACACTGACTTGACTTGGGGCTGGTCTGAAAACAAACTTCACTCATATCATCATTCGAGCTTAACAGCTGACTGAGAGCTGTGGAGACTGAAGACGGACTCCAGCAGAGTTTCATGTCAAAAACTTCTTTACTGTCAGAGACCCCCTTCCTGTTGGTTCCACGGTTTATATAGACTACACCTTTTGTTCTCTCGCTACTAACAGGATTGTCTGGATTTGAACATTGCCATTCTCCTAGTGGACACTATGTGCTACCCTCTGGTTGGCCACTGCCCTCTATGTTCAGGCCGAGCCCAGGGTGCTCTGGCTGATTCCAGCATGTTCGAGCCCAGAATGTTCTAGCCGATCCCAGGATGTTCTGGCCTAGCGCAAAACCCTTTACACCAATAGAGAGCTACAAGCTAAATCAAGTTTTCCAATGAGAAGATTACCATCAGTCAGTTGCTTCATTTAGACCTTATTTCCACAGATTGCTTATAAGAAGACCAGATGAAAGAGTGTGAAAGAGAATGTGTGAAGTTAAAGCAGCATCCAGTACTTCTGCCCTTTCCTGCAGGACTGTCACAAAAAATATGTTACCTGAGCTCCATGAGTAGTTGAAAAATCTGTTCTTATTCCCTAGGTACTTATAGATCAACTATTAAAACAATTGCTTCAGGAAATCTGCTTTCTGAAACATTGAAATCAGCCTGATTAGTACATAGCTCTGAGAGTACCTTTTTTGCATATACACATAAACCTTTATATCTTTCATGTTATCCACAATTTCTTGGATACTGTGTTTAATTATTTCAAATCATACTCTTAGATTCCTGAGAGCTCGGGGATATTTTGCTGGGTCCCTGTTCAACAGAACACCATCAAATTTGTCTGCTTATTATCTTTAAGCAGTTTGTTCCCTAATTTGGTCTAGAGGCACATGTTGCTGTAAAGTATATTAACCTTTCTGTCATAAAAAGATGAACCTAAACTCTTTTCTACAGGTTTATGCTTTTCACATATAATACATTAATTACATTAATGCTAAAGCAGTTTTCAGCAGAATCTGATATGCTGAAAGCTTTCATATCTAAGTTGATTAGAGACAATTAATATGGGCTTTTTACACAGAAATTGCTCAATGTCAAAGTTGTGTTGAACAATATTTTGTCATTTGTGCATGGTGTGATAAGGAGCGTCAAAATTCTTCCAAAATATAAACATGAGCAAGAGTAGTCAGTGGTTAAAATTGCAAGAGAAGTCAATAAAAGGAGCAGCAGAAAGGATCTCTTTATGCAGCCCTTTTTACGCAGTTAGGCATAAAACACACAGAACCAAATTATTCCTCATTGGTTCATTAGTCCAATCACGTTTTGCTGAACTGCATGATTTTCAGTAACTATAAACTAAATGTGTCAGCCTGTGAATAAATTCTTTTGCACTTGAATAATATACTTATGACTACTTTTATTTTTAAAAAACTAAAAATCACTTTTTTTTCTATTGAAGGTCATCAGAGAGGCTTCTTTACTGACTTACAGGTTTTGCAGATTTTAAAGCCCTTTCAAAGCCATTTCTGGATATCTTCCAAATCTGGTTATTATTCAAAAGCTTGTAAAAACAGAAAAAAAAATAATTTTCAGCTGAAATAAAACAACAAAATTAATAATACAGACAAGATATTAATACATGTTAGAGCCCTGTGCAATAATAATGGAGTTTTTTTTTCTTGCCAATTAACATAATTCATTCTTTTAAAACCACTGGGAATTTTAAAACCAGGTTTTAACTAAGTGGTCTGGTTTTATTTCCCCCAGTGAAACTTCTTTACTAACTGTTACACTCAGATAATCACAACATGATTAACATCATCCAGTAAAATTTACTGAAGAAGGAATAAGTTGTATCTGAATGATAAACAATTAATTTCAAAATTATTAACCTGCTAGTGAAAACATTGTGCAATTCCTGCCTGGCAAATCAAAGTTGTAATATTTCTATAGTAGGGACAAATTATTTTTTTCTAACATTAAAATGCTGTCCACAACCGATACCACTGAAACTAAGGGCAATATTTACTTGGATCTTATTTTCATTGAAGGCATCTACTCATACATAAGAAGCCTCCTGTAGATCACCTTCATTATTCTTCATTCTCTAATTATAAACCAGAAATTGTTATTTTTAGTTCATTTTTAGTGCATTCTTTTTCCCAATTTTTTGTATGCATTTGATATGCAGGTATGTTAAGCACATATTTTTATATTAGATTTGGCTTTCAATGCTGGGGCTTGGAGTTTTGGGGGTTTGGGTTGTTGGGTTTTTTTGCTATTGGGCAAATGGTCAATGGACAGGTTAGCTTTATGCTTTTTAAACAAACAAGTTAACAAGTGATGTTATTTTCTGACACAGGATATCCTCATCTTTCAGTATAGAAACACTAGGCTTCTGTTACCAAAATAAAGTGTACTATTTGCACCTACTTAGAAATGTCTGTCTCCTCAATAGAAGCACGATTCTGAAAGAGACACTTAACATTAAGCTTCAACAAGGCCTTTCCATATCTTAATCTGGAGCTAATAAATTTGTTGTCAGTCTACTGGTATATAGATAAAGAGAAAAAGAAATGGCATTGGCATTGATTATCTTTCATGTCAAGACTTGAAACTAATTGGGAAAATGGACAGAGTAGATGTCTGCTTTACTGCAGTTTTCCAAGAAGCAAGATGTAAGATTTATGCCTATGAAGACAGTCTGCCTCACTTTAAAGATAAAACTATCATTCTATTTCAACTGAAAAAAAACCCCAAAACAACCCAGTAAATAGTTTATGAAAAAGTAAAATAATTTACAAAACCAGTAAATAATTTATAAAATATGAGTTAATTAGTTTTTATGTAGATATTATGCAATTTAACACTTCTGCAGTTCTAGTTTCATGCCTCTGCCTGATCATAGGCACACCACAGGGGAGGGGATGGAGTCCTTTTCTTCTCAGATAACTTATTGTTCCAGAAAATTAAAAGCACACCATCATGCTTTGCTTTCGTGCATCTGCATATGTGTGCATACACATCCTATGAGCAGATGTGAACAGAGTATGCACTGGCTTTTTTTTTTAGCTCTGACTCAACTCTTACACACATCTTCTCATCTACAGAAAGATGCACTAGACAGGTACCAGTACTGATCACTTTGGAACATGTTAAGATCAGAAGATGCTTCTTACTACACCAAATACTGTAACTGCACAAATAAATAACAAAAAAACAGTGGTCTAATTCTTTACAAAATGCTCTCTCCCTTTCAAGACACTATTATATTCATTAATCTGTTGTGCTCACTATCAAGTTAGGTTATCAATTTTCACATATCTGAAATCCAGTTGCTGGATGATCTGTTTACACTTTCTGATGGATGCCAAGCCAGTATTCATTTTACAAGTTGATAAACTGGGATTGCAAAACAAACACCACTGTCAAAACAGCACGGCCATTTTTGCAAGGTGCACAGCGCAACGGTCATGTGTGCCAACCCTAAATTTGCTCCCTGCAGGTGCAGCAGGTGCCTCTGCACAGCCTTAGTGACCCTTAACCTGTATGAAGTCCTGTCAGTACACACTCAGCCTCAATGCTCCAGGGCTGACAACATCTATTTGGCTGCATGCAGCACTGTGCTGCCTGATAGACCCAGCCAACCTGATGAATTCTCTGCACCATTTAGCTACTGATTCCAAACAACTGTACAAAAGCCAGCAAGTACCTAACAAGGAACTGAGACAAAACAAAAGGACTTGGGTCAATCTCAGTTTGTAAACTGGGAAGATAGTAAAGGTATGGTTCAGCTCACCTAGCTTTGGATGTTTGTAATACTGATCTTTGCATTCAGGAATGAGAAGTAGACTTCAGATCATTACCTCTGTCAATCAGTAAGAGCAGGCTATAATCAAGAGACAGACAGGCACATCTTAAAATGAGTCTAGATGTTTCCACTGGTGAGCTGCATCCCAGCTTCTGCACAGTGCTTTCATATTATCCTTAATAAAAATTCAGAGCCCTTGCTTTGCAGCTGTTTCACCTTTACAGAATCTTAACCTAAAACAGCAAGCCCCAAATTATTAACTTATTAATTTCAAGGAGATAAACACTCCAAACATTGGATGTACAGGTAAAAAAATAATCTTGATTTCTCATTCCAGGCTCAAAATGTGGTTTGAGATTAAGACACTACCAGTACCTATTGGCACCAACAGGCAATAATTCATATTGATATCTGATGATACCAATAGCTCTTAATGCCTTCCAATAGGTATCACCTATCAGTACCTATGAGTAACTATACTGACATCTGCAGGAAACACCACTAGTCAATGCCTCTGTCTCCATTTCAGACAGCAGGTATTTTTGACCCATGTAGTCCTGACTCTGATTAAAAGAAAAGTTTTAACTCAGGTCTCAGAAAGTACTAGCATTCATCTCATTAACTGAAGAGTTAATAGCTCAACTCTTATTACTGAATGCAGCTGCTTAACCTAATGAACAGACTTGCTTAAAAATAGTATAAAAGCAATGACACTTAGAATAAGAATCACAATTTCTATTAAACAAAGATCTCAGTTACCTTCAAAGATATTTGAAGGCATAAAGAGATATGTGAAGGGCATCACTATTTACCATGGCTCAGCCACCTCTACGGAGGTGGCTCAAAAACCCAAACAACCTCAGAAACCCAAACAATAAGAATGAACTGCTGTACAGGGCCTATTCATGTATCCTTCAGAGCAGAAAGGAACTATCCTAGCATGCTACAAAACAATAACTGAAAATACAGAAGACACATAGTCAAGGATTAACTGAGGCAACTTTGTTATTGTTCTTCCTCTCTACAAAATAACTGTTAAGAAAACAAAAATATTCAGCCTGGGTAATTCCTTTTTCATGTTTTTTTGATCTCATCTTCCACATGAATTGATTTTCTTTTTTTTTTTTTTAAGAAGCAGTGCCTAGTGATATCAGTGAAGAAAAATAATTTTCCACAGGAACCTGCTTTCTTTCAGCAGTGCGCTGTATGCTGATCAATTCAGAGCATTCACGTCCTCTTTTCATTTCAGAGCGAGGGAAGTAATATATTCCATTGTACATGGCTGTCTCCTGCCCTCCTCACTTCTTCTTTTGCCCTTTATTTTATTGATCTATGCTCTGTATATTCCTGTTTAACAGCCATAACAAAACCCTGACTGTCTCCTTTAATGTGTTTGCCTGTTGTGAGTGCTGCACGCTGCAAACCTGCTCCCTGTGAGCCACCTGCTGCACAAGAAATTGGGCAAGAGGAGGTCAACCTTTAAACCACAGAATTACTCAGTGAAATCAGTTTTGCTGTGCTGCAGAAGCACAGTGGGTCTGTTCTAAATTTGGCAGTAAAGTCTACTTGAAGGTCAGCGCACTCTTGCTTTGCATGGATTCTCAGTGTTTTCCTCCTCTAAAAACCACTTGTACTATTCCTTAGAAAAACTGATGCCACTGTGCTCCAGTTGATGGGCAGCAGGCAAAACACAGTCTAAGCAGCTAAGAGGACTCTCATAGGCAGTATATCCCTATATATATACATATAACTAACTATATATAAAAACACGTACACACACATATATATATATAAAATGCATACACAAAGAATAACAGTCTACTCAATCAGGCTCTTGAATCTTGTGAGCTAATTTACCTTAGCTTCAAAATGGCTGCAGGACAAATTAAAGCTATGTTACAATAGAACAAACGCTATGCATACTATATCTGACTATCCTCAAGTGATAACAGAGCAATGTGAATTCTGTTTTTTAACAAAGGTGTGCTGAAAGAAGCTTGTTTCCCCCCTACATTAATGATTTGTACCCACTTGCAGTGGCATTCAGAAAAAACAACAATTAGAAGGATAAGAAAATCAGTGCAAAAAGATAATAATACAATTTTGGATCATGTCATTAAATACACAAAAATATTTTTCATTAAGAACATTAAGAACAATTTAAATATAACAAAATTATTTTAGAATATTCCGTTCCAATTGACAATTTTTATGTTTATCTGGGATATGTTTCAACAACCATCACAAACAGAAAATTATCAATAGTAACAGAAGACTATTGGGGAAAAAAGTACATGCACAACATTGAAAACATATTCCTCAATCAAGGCAAATCAGAGACATACTGAAAAATTATCATAGCAATGTTTTTGTTTTGATTGCAAACTTTTAATGATTCAAACAGAATGAAGGTGAAAGTAGAGTTATTTTGCAAATACCCTACACAGTAATTCCTCATTCTCTTGGACGACCATATTTATTCTAACTCTTCAAACTTCCACAAAGTAATTTCAAGTTCAGGAATACAAAGACATATAGAAATGTAAAATATTAATAGTGAACACCTGCAAAAAATACTGAATTTATAGCATGCTATGAAGTCTAGAAATTAGAAAATGGCCAGAGATAAAAAGAGACCTGAAAGAGATACGGAAATATGATTATTCATCTTGTGTGCATACTTCTCTCACAAAAACTTTGATATGACAATCCGTAAGATGGTATTCAGTGTTTATTCTCTACTGATGTTTAAAGAAATCAACCTCAATTTTGCGTTCATATCTAACAGTAAAACTAACATCAGAATTGAAACCAAGTACTTTCACTTTGACAGCTATGCAAAACTACCAGCCATTTCAGAATAAAACAACTAAATAAGAACAGTTCCACCTCAATTTACTCTCAGTCCAGGGGTCCGTTTTTTGGGAAGGGGAAGTAGTTTATTTGCTTCCTTCTTTCTAGGATGCTGATAACATCAGTTGCTCTTAAAAATTAAGGCTCCATTAATCTTACCATCTTTTCAGTAATACTCAAATCACTTTCCTTTAGATACACAGTGGGAACTCAAGTACCACATGACAGTGGTTTAACACTCAAATGAAGCCCTCCACAGAGGACAAAAGAGCTGAAAGACTGAATGTATTTCATTCCTGGGATCAGTGAACAGGCTAACACAAAACCAGGCACACCTGAAATTGTACTTCTTTGGGTAAATTAAAAGAGCGAAGCTGAGAACTGTGTCTGTTAATTACAGTTTAAAGAGCCTGGAGTTAATCCAGGTGATTAACCACATGCGTAGTCTACCCTGGGCCAGAGCATTTCTGTGGAGAAATGTCGTGGTGGGCGTCTGCATTCACTCACAGGTGCCCATGAGCACAGCTCCCCATCACTTCTGCGGAGTGGCTGAGTCCTCTTCCCTTGCCAAACAGGCCAGACTGCAGGAAGAGATTTTGTGACTAATTTCCATTTTACTGCCACAAGACAAATGGGTTCCAGGCCAAATTAAATCATATTTTGGTCTCTAGCCTGTCAAAGCTATCTGAACTTTTCCCAAACTCCATTAGCTGGTGGCAAAGGCTGGCTAAGATTCAAAGAAGTCTGGGTTGCTCCTCTTGGCTTATGAACTTCTCACTTTGCTCTGCCACTAGCTAAGACAGTATGTGCTTTGTGGTTTGTTTTTGTTTTTTTAAGATTCAGAGAAAAAAAGGTATAGTTCATGAGGGTGAATTTCTGGCAGGATATAGAGACTTGAAATTAACCCTTATGAAGCGGTTCTTCACCATGAAAAGTAACATAAAAACTTGTCAATGTGCCAAAAGGCATATATTGCTCCTGAAGATGAAAGCACAGCTACCAGTGGCACAATAGCAAATCTTATGCCAAAAAGCATATCAAACATATCAAATATTGTTACAAAAGTTGTAAAGGAACAAGCAATGACACATTGAGTTACTTCAGGGCATCGATAAACAGCAGTTTCCACAGGAGTATAAATATTTTGAAAACTATATATTAAATATTAATTTCTTCTAGCTAAGTTACAATACACATACTGGAATGCTATCGCATCTGATGCTTAAGGAGTAAAATTACGTGCTTTTGATACTGATATATTAATCAGGCTCACATCTCCTTCTGCATAAGAGCCTAGCAGCATAGAGAAGAAATGCCTTTGTTCTGGAAAGCATTTGCTCTCTAGCTCTGTAGCAACTTCCTTCTCCATGAGTATTTATGCAGGCACAGACAGAAAATGTGGAAGCCTGAAGACTGTACCAGACTGGAAGACCTAGTCAGTCTGTATTTCATTTTAACCAGAGATAATTAGTATGCCTGGTTTTCTATTAATGTGTTCCAGTTATTATCACAGATGCTTATAGGTGTTTACACAGCCAGTATAATTCCTGAGTATGCTGAGATAATGTTGAATTCACAAAAGAAGTCAGAGCATCTAAAATTACTATTACTTAATTATTTTTTGTTACAAGATCCTTGTTCAAGAGGTCCTATATATATCGTAAGATTTGTACAGACAACCAGTATCTTCAAAAACTCCTATGAACTGAATGTTAATTTGGGGCCATAGTTTTTACATTTTTCTTCCCAAGTTGTTTCATGAGGTTTTTTTGTTGTGGTGGGTTTTTTGGGGTTTGGTTGGTTGGTTGGTTGGGATTTTTTTGTTTTTAAGACATAGGCTGGTTTTCGTATGGGAAGAAAATTACTGGTAACAATCAAAATAAAAACTGAACAACAAAATGTAACACTTCTCTAAAAAGAGGTAAAAATGGCTAACACACGGAGAACAGAACCTCATTATTTATAATGCAGAACTTCTGGAAGAACTTTAGAAAAACTCCTGTAAAGCAAAGATTAAATAGTTTACAGTCTCAGCATGTATAAAAATATCCTGCAGCCATCACCAGCTGTAATTTCAAAATCTGTAAAACACGTAACAGATATATCAACACTAAGGAACATAACTGTTCAATAGACCTCTCATTTCTCAATGTCTTAGTTGCACTTGAGTCAGCAGGTTACCACTTCTGCATAGACTGGAATGAAAGGATGTGGTGGTTTAAGGCCTGCCACGCAGCCCACTCACTGCTCCCCCTTTCCTCCCTTGGCTCCCGGAGGGATGGGGAAGAGAATCAAAAGAATACAACTCCCACAGGTTGAGATAAGAACAGTCTATTAACTAA
>WYDI02002145.1:0-21385 GCA_009867235.2 Psittacus erithacus
AGAGCGACTTCTCCGGATGCCCACGTTGGACTGAAAGCTCACACACAGTGCCCGGCCCAGGCACCCGCCCTGCCCTGGGCTGCCCAGGGAAGCTGTGAACACTCCATCCCTGGGGGTGTTCAAGGCCAGGCTGGACAGAGCCTTGGGTGCCACGGTTTAGTGTGAGGCGTCCCTGCCCATGGCAGGGGGTTGGAACTGGACCAACCCAAACCAGTCTATGACTCTATGAAACTGATTATTAATTAACTCCTATTAATCCAGCCTAAGAAATAGGCAAAGAGCCTCTCAGGGTGGTAAATTAAACCGATCAAGAGCATGGATTTAACGGTTAACACTAAACACGTATCCCAGTGTCCTTAACTAAAGGATCTCTATAAGGGGATTAAATGCGTGGGTTAATTTCTTCCCCAGACCTCCCACAAAGCCCATAACGCCTGTGCCGCGGCCTTCTCTCTCCAAACGACCAAACGCAGTAAGCACCGGCAAGCGAGCTGGCCTTGCACGGAGTACAATGAGAACGCGTAGGCCGGAAGCTGCTTCTCGGAGCGGTCAGCAGGGCCTGGCGTGCGCTGAAGGCCTCGCATCAGCAGGCACACAGCGCCGCTGCGTTCCTACAGCCAGCCGCAGGCCCTGGGGGCTTTCACGGTCATAGGACCCCCACAGCACGGGGGAAGAGAAGGAACAAAGCGGCCAAAGCAAACGGATCCCCGCAGAGCGCCCCGGCCCCACACACTCACCCACCGCCGCTCCCTGCCGAAAGAGGCCAAGCGCGCCCGCGCAGCGGAATTTATAGGGCGCATGGGGGCGTGGCCACAGCGCGCATGCGCGCAGGGAAGGAGCTGCCCACGGCGGTTGGCGCATGCGCGGTGCCGAGGCGCCGCCATGGCGGGGCTGGCGCTGGGCTCGCTCCTCCTTCCGTACCGAGCACAAAGGGGAAAGTGGTTTATAAAAGACTCCTAAAATACTTTTATTCCACAATCGAAATCCGCCGAGGAGGCGGCGGCCGATGTACAATGCAATGATTTCAATCGAGAGGCGTGCGGTACGAGGGGGAGCTGTGAGGGGAAGAGAGCAGCTCCTGTGGTGGAATGGCAGCCTGAGGGGCAAAGCGGAGCTCTTCCTCCACCCGCCCTCGTTTGTGCATGATGCTTTTTAAACCTCTTCTCTCTTCCGTCCATATGGTGAAACGATGACGTTTCCGAAGGGATAAAAAGGAGCAAAGGCAAATTTCACCCTCACTTGGGTGAAACCACGCTAAGACCACATTAAAAAGCACTGATCCCTCTCACAGCTTCCCCACAGTAAAACGTTTTTAGAAGGCAACAATCAGTTCCTGGTTCTGGAATCAGTTAACCAAGCTTAGATAGCTCAAGACAATGTGTTAACATCACAGCAGGGGAGGGAATGGTTTATACACTTACACTGGGGGTGGGGAGGGTTTGTCTTGGTTTTTGTACAAAAAGATGCAGCATATGTTAATCTCTATACAATTCCCTTCCAGGACAACGAACCGTTGGTCAGTAGTGATTGAGGACATGAAGGACACGATGGAGATGCAAGGAAAACCACTAACATTCCCACTCCCATGCCAGGTCAGCATCTGCGCAGGAATCTCTGTACACAGCTAATATACACATGTGCTTCCTGTAGCACATCCACTCGCCATTCCTCAGCTTTCTAACACTAGAGCTGCCTTTTCCCCCTTCCTCTTGGTCAGGAGGGGGAAGTGAAGGGACTGCGTTCCCAAAAGGATTACATCCGGCTGAGAAGTGGGGCCGCGGAACGAGCCTCTTGGCTCACCCTGGCAGGGATGCTGGCACCGGAGCAGAGGGGTATTGCTGAGCCACACGAGGTATAGTGTTCAGTTCCAGCCTGATGGCACGTGAGACGGGTTTGTTCCAGTGAAATGCTACGTTCAGACAGGACTCCCCTTGCCCTGGCCGAAAGCCCTTTTCTGGATAAGGATTTCAAGGCAAATGGTGGAAGAGCCGAGGTTCCGCCCTCGCTGTATTGCCTCGGAGAGGGATGCAGAGAACTTCCAGGCCCTCTTCAGGTCTCTTGCTCCCTTCTTGGAAGGTTATGGTCGATGGTACCTGAAAGCCAAGTGAAAAAATCATTGAATCCCAGCCTGGTTTGGGTTGGAAGGGACCTTAAAGCTCCTCCAGCTCCAATCCCTGCCATGGGCAGGGACACCTTCCACTAGAGCAGCTTGCTCTAACCTGGCTTTGAACACTGCCAGGGATGGGGCAGCCACAGCTTCTCTGTTTAACCCATTCCAGTGTCCCAGCACCCTCTTCTGCTTAAAAGCTCGTCTCCATTTCCCCTCTGGCAGGTTAAAGCCATTCCCCTTTTCTTGTGCCTATAGGCCCTTGTTCAAAGCCCCTCTCCAGATTTCTTGTAGCCCCTTTAGGTACTGCAAGGCTGCTGCGAGGTCTCCCTTAAGAATACAAGTGTCATCCTTGGAACTGAGGTTAAATGGTTACCAAGGCACTGCAGATGGCCAAAGAGAGTCAACTCAGTTATGTCTAAACTCCCAGCCCTCACTGAAGCCATTAACATCACAGCCCACCCAAGGAGACAGAAAATAAAGTGAGAAAGGCGTTCTCACTCACCTCGTGAACTGCTTGCTGTCCTCATGGACTTCCATTTCACAGCTCTTAAACTCATTCAGCTCCTTCCGGATGGCAGCCTACAAAGAGGGAGAGATCCTTTTTATCTGCTGCTAACACATACATCTGTTATCTTCTCTACCATCTCAAGTGAGCTCACACATGGCAGGAAGGTGCTGTACCTCCAACACCCCTGCTTGGGGCTGATCACCTTCCAGTGGTATGGACTTAGGAGCAGTTTTGATAATGCCAGGCTGAGCCCCACACCTCCTTTGGTAAAAGAAGGAGCTCAGCCTTCAGCCGCCACCCCAGCATTTGCAGTCCATTCACACCAGACTGAGCTTCATCTGCCCAGCCTCCTCCACACCGATAGCTGCACAGTCCCCACAAGTGACCGGGGAAGACAAGAACAGATGATTTCCCTGCCAGTTTCATGCCTAGGCCTGCAAGGAACAGCACTCCTCTGACCAAAATCTGCACCTTGCATCCTCTTGTATCCCTGGGAAGTTGAGACAGAGGCCATGCTGCACGTGGACCATGCCCATGTGGGCTCCACAACACCATGGATGGGGAATGAAGCAGGGCTGGGTACAGCACACATGGGTGAAAGGACACTGGTGATGCTTGGTATGGTGGCACAGGGAAAGATGAAAAGGGGAAGCAAAAGGAAGACAGCAAATCTCCTTGGCTGCTGCTCTTTGGCATGGAACACCCATATCTAACTCTCCTCCTCACACCTAGGGACAGGACATCCCCGTTACCTTGTCGGCTGGTGTTAGCTTTGTCCATGGCTTGTCTGCTCGCCGGTCATAGTCTTGAGCATCTGTTACTTCCACATATTCATTAAACCTCAGGATCTTCCTGGCCTGCAGCTCTGCCACTGTAGGCCTTTGGCTAAGCTGAACACCAGCAAGAGCAAAGAACAAAGAAAGTGAGCTTGTGCCTCGTCCACAAAGCAGTTCAGGACTCAGCATTCCCAGCAAAACTAAACCCAGTTCTCTCCCTGGACCTGAAACACAGGCACTGTTAGGTCCTGCTCGCAGCCTGCAAGGGAACAGATAAACCCTCCTACAAGCGTCATCTCACTTGGATCATGAGGGCAGAACCAAGGCCACATTGCTAAGGAGAAAGATGACACCAGGGGCTTTGGGAACAAGGTGAGCCCTGTATGCCACCCATTCCCCACTTCAGGAACATGGCAACACTCACATTTCACACCCACAAGCCCTTGGGAAGTTCTCAGCCACAAAGACCAGCCCCAAGTAACTTGGGTGTAATAGCTAAAAGCAGCTCATGCTCTGCTCAGCTTCTCCCACATTGCTGTTACTTTACAGAAATGGATTTTGAGGAAGCTGGTGTGACAGCCACGGCCACTGCAGTGCTGTGTTAGAACAGCCAGGACCCCTGCAAACCCTTCCAGTGCCAGGTACCCGGTTTAGTTCTCATCTCACTTGTCAGATCAACCCCTGACAACTGTGGCTGCAGTGCCAATGGCTCACCATTGGTGACAGCTCCACATTCTAAAGCCACTGCAGTCTGAGGGCACTGGGGACACTTACACAAGAGCCCCGTGACTTCCCCCCCAGCAAGGAACCTACGCCATGCTCACGGCCACCACCAGCCCCACCAGCTCTGCCAGATGGTGCTCACAGCACGGGGGCCAGCAGTACCTTTCTGGTGAGCCTGCGCTTGATCTCCCGCTTCTCAGCCTGACGGTCAGCTTCATTCTTCGCTGCCAAGGAGAAAAACATAAATGATACATCTTTCCTGTAAGCATCAGAGGCTTTGGAAAGCACTTTCTGGACTTGAAACAAGGAGAGTGTTGAGCTACATAGGATTAGCTCCATGCCTGAAAGCTCGCTGTAATGTATCTGTGCTCAGTGCAAGTAGAGAGCAGAGCCCAACTCAACACCCCCTGACTGACAGTGGCAATATGGGTCCTTCCACATCAGAACCGAGTCATTCTCTCCATCCCTATGTTAATGGCTGTGTTGTCAAAATACAGCCAAGCCACACTGCAGACTGCTCCCCTCAAAGCTACTCTACTTATTGAAAGAGAATAACAGCACAGATAAATATTGTAAATGGAAACTTCCTGAACTGACACTTCCCTTTCCTTCAGATGTTTATTTAAAGCTTTTACAGAGCAAGGTATGCCCAAGAGAAACACACTGCCTCAGCAATGAACTGTTGCTTTTTGGATCCTGCAATACAATGCTGTCATGTCTGGACCACAAATTCAAGGTCAGCCCAAACAAAAACACCTTTCACAGTCCTGCTGGGTAACATCAGAGTCTTAACCAGTTCACAGGCTTTCCCCTGAGGTGTCAGGCACGGGACATGAAGACTTTCTAGAATGTGATGCTTTGAACGGTATTGCTCGATATCACTGCTAAGGTCTGAATTTAAGCCAGAACTGGTTTCTGATGGTATCAAAGCACTGGGGAACTGCTTTACTATAGTAACATAACCAAAGCACAGTCCTTCATCACTGCCTTTCAAGCAGATTCCAGGTACACCTGGACTAAGATGTTAAAGGCAAACTTCTTTTATCCATCAGGACCACTGGAGAAGCATTACTTACGCTGAAGTATGTTCCTCTGCTCCAGTTCCTCTGCTGTTGGTCTCTGACTTAGTCGCCTAAAGAAACGCATGACAAGTGCATCATCAGTAGGGGATGAAGACCACAACTGCTTGGTTTTGGTGCACTGGAAAGCCTCTTCAGCCCCCTCATTCACCAGTGGAGATCACTGTTTCCCACTCATACCCACAGGCACAGGTTTGCGAAGTGCCTCCAGAAAGCTTAGAGGAGCAGGCAGCGCAGCCTGGACCATCAGCAGCCCCAGCTTAATCCACCACCTAACATCAGCACTCAGCTTGCACCTACCCACATCTTTCTACACCATCTTGTTTTATGACAGTGATGGTTCTGTAGTCCTTGAGATTCTCCCCTCCCATTCTATCTAACCGCTGGAAAATCAGGGGATATTGCTCAGCTCCACAAAGAACTTCCAACTTCCGTAACTGAGGAGGAAAAGCCTCCCAGCCCTGATCCAGCAGTAGTGCCCAACCACCTGTCACATTCCAGCACAGGCTGCTTGGATAAAGCAACAGCTTTGTCCAATCCCACCCCACACAAACCATGCCAATAGGTCAAACCAGACACCCTCCTCCATCCTTCGTACCTGATCAGCGTCGTCCCAATCTGATGCCGAATTTCATTCCACTCTTCCTTGCTCTTCCGAGGGAAGACAGTCTTCTCCTCCTGTGCTGCGACTGTGTTCCCCAGCTTTATAGCCAGAGTGTCTTTCCTCTTCACTTTGTTAGCCAGCGTGCCTGTGGGGAGGAAGAGCAATGGGATGGGACTGAAGTCTGCAGTGCCTGAGCACAGCAATAGCAGCCATGTGCCCTTTACCCTGAAGCTGACTTTCCACACTCTGCACTCCAGCTACAGACTGGTCACTGCCAGCATTCCTGCCTGATGCCCACATGTTCACCTGAATGGGTGGGACAGCACAAGCCATCTGCAGCTGGAGGGGGTGCATCACAGCAGATGAGCTGGTGATACAGGTTTGGCTCTAAAGCCTTTGAAAAAGTGAGGAAGGGGACATGTGGTACATCATGAAACCCACAGCAGATGAGCTGGTGATACAGGTTTGGCTCTAAAGCCTTTGAAAAAGTGAGGAAGGGGACATGTGGTACATCGTGAAACCCACAGCAGATGCTTTGAAGCACTGTAAGAACCAGCTCTTTGATTCCACATCTCAGTCCAGTAGACATGAGCTCAGCAGAGACAAAAGGCAGCTGCAGTGTCAAACCCTTACTGTTATGGCTTTCATCTTCTTCCTCATCCTCATCATCTTTGTACAGGATGGGTCCCTCCGAGTCAGAGTCGCTCATCCCTTCATCTCCTTCCTGCTCCTCTGGCAGAACCTGGGGTACCAGTCTGGGGATGACTGTCACAGATGGCACCTCTCCAATATACACATGAGAACCCAAATTCTGCTCCTCTTCCTGGTCATCTTCTTCCTCTTCCTCATCGTCTGGACTAACAAGAAGCACGCTATTACATCTCAACACACGCCCAGAGATGCCACCCCAGGATCCTGCACTATTCCCTCTCTCCAAAGTGCAGGGAGAGGAAACACAGACGCAGGTCCTTTGGAGAACCAAACAGCCCCCTCACCCCCCAATCTCCGGGACTTGCAGGTTCAGCTCTGTTGTAACACAAGACAGTTCTTCTCCCACTTCTGTTTTGCAAAATAAAAGGCTATGCAAGGCCACAAATGCATGGAATCCAGGCCCTTGTTTTGTCTTGGTGCAATTAAAGAGAGGCCAGGCCTGGATTCCTGGCATCAGCCTGTGTTTGTGCTCTGGAACCCATTTCCTTTTGGGAGCAATAAACTCCCAGAACAAGGGTTAATTCCATGGGGAAGATGCACTGGTCCCCAAGAGCCTGAAACACAGATTCCAACAGGCAAAATGGTTTCTAGGCTGTTGCAAGAAACCAGAGAAGAAACCAGCCCAGCCCACAGCCCTCCTCACCATCACAGCCCCACAGAGCAGGGATGAGATGTGGGTCACCACCAGCGTGACCCCCATGGAGGGTGATGTTTCCTGCCTGTACTCACACTTTCAGCATCTCGATGGTGACAGGCAGGGACCTCGTCCTGCCCAGGGTGCCATTGTCTTCTCCAAAACCATCATTCTCAAAGAGCAGCGAGTGAGCCCTGTGTGAGCCCTCTGCAGGCGGGGTGACAGGCAGAGGGCTGGCCAGAGCCTGCTGGATACGGATGTGCAGTGGGATTTGGGGCAGGCGAGGCAGCACGTGAGGGTCACCAAACCCTTGCTCTGCTGTCCTCTTCGCTGCTTCCAAGGACCTGAACTCTTCAGGAGGAGGAGGAGGAGTCTCTTTGGGCAGGTCCAGGGAGCGTGGAGGATCCAGCAGAGGGGTGGAGGCAGGCAAGGGCATACGTGGAGGTTCAGGGGGTATGTGTGTGGGCAGTGGTGGTGAAGGTGATGGTGGTGGGTAGGCAGAGGTGATGTGCATCGGTGTCAGTGCAGGGCGGTTCGTTGTCACTGTCCTGTCGTTCAGAGGCTTGGAGGCGATAGCTGCCTCTGGCATAGTGGTGGTAGGCAGGAGGCCTCTCTTCGGTGGGAGAGGAGGGGAAGGCTTGGACAAGCTTGTACCACTGTTCATTGCTTGAGAAAGCTCAGCTGCAAAGAAAAACCATAAAAGGCACTATATTTAACAGGGCATTTCCCAGACATCCTTCACCAGTGTGGAATAAGCACAGCAAAGCACTCAGAGCCTTGGACCATACTGCTGCTCTGCTAGAACACAGTGCCAGAAACAACCAGGTTGCAAGCCTCTAGTTTGTCCTTCCTGCAGCAAAGGTAAGACTTGGGAGAGGAGCCAGAAATAAGCCAGATAGGAGGGGTCTGTGCATCCTGTTGCTTTGGAGAAGGAAAAGAAGCACCAGCCCTCAAGTGACAGCAGATGGAGCTCACCCAGACCAGCAGTGCTCCTCAGCCAAGGAATGCAGGTATGTAGGGCACTTTATGGCTATATTTACAGCATTAGTTTGCAAAGGAATGCGAGACATCCAGGACACCCCAGCCTGCAGTCATGTTAACAGCTCCCTTGCACACGAAACACTACTTACTCAAAGGCCAAAGTCAGCGGGCCTGCCAGCAGCAACGTGCTCTTCCCATTCCCATTCATCTGCCAGCCCCAGCCCAAGGACACCTTGCTGCCTGTTTCAGGGTGAGGCTTCTGCTCTACTCCCTCTGTACTCTGCTACTTAAGCCCCAAAGAAATCTCTCTGCAACTGCAAGCTTCGACATATACCCAAGAGAGTTTATCTGGTGTGTGATGGAGGACAGAGGGAGAAACGGAGACTGCGGTATCATGGAAGCTGCCTGCAGCAGGCAATCTCAAACATCCCTTGGCTCCTAGAGAAGTCACTCCAGTGAAGACTGCTCTTGATTTAGGAGTTTATAGCCTTCAGCATTCCTCTGTCAACAGCCTCTTGGGCTTGGAAAGGTTTTGCCCACCTGTTTGAGGAGGATTTCCTGCACATTTCACCTGTGCTGGTCACACAGTGGTGTGGCCCCAGCACAGAGCTGAGAGGAATCCGCAGTCTCGGACACCACAAGAGGGTGCTGCGAGCAAGCGGGGAGTGTGACCGAGATAAGGCTGCAGAACTGCAGAGAGGTGGATGCATTTTTGGGATGTTTGGCATTTTCAGACCTCCCCTTTGTAGATTAAAGGCAAGATTGTGCAAAACATCGAGTGCCCTCAGCTCTCATCCACTGCAGCCCAGAGGGACTCCAGTTATCTCCTCAGCAGCACTTGAAGCCTGGCAGCACCAGGCTCGGGTCACCTTTGGATAATCACAGGGACCAAGTAGCTGGTGGAAGGAAGAGGCAGAAAAGGGCTCAGAGCTTCTTCCCAGCCAGCCTGTCTCCCTTTGGTGTGATAAACCCAGTGCACCAGCTGGTACCATGTCTTGTGACGTGCCACCATGGCCAGATCCAGCGCCTGGCACTACCAGTGGCACCTGAAACCCCTCCGTGGCACCAAGCACCAGGGCTGCCACCAAGTCCCCCAGCCAGCACCACTTCTCTGCTTGCTTTTCCAAGCTGATTAAATTCCCACTTCCCCAAAGTGTTTCCTGAGCCTTATTTTCAGCTACTGCATCAGACACCAGAACTGCTCAGAGAAGGAACATAAGGGAGCATCTTATCACTAGGGAAAAAGGGGCAATCTGCACATTGACAGTCCTCCCCTGCCTTAGGTTTTAATAGCAGCACTAAAGTACACACGTGCCCAAGTGAGAGCACGCATCAAAGACCTGCAGAGAGCTCATGAAGCCAATTCCACTGCTGCTGGTTATCCACAGCAGCAAAACAAAGCTTGCACAGTAACGTGTGCTGTAGTTACAGCTCCATCCTGCCCCTCTCTGCAGTTGCATTCTCCTGCAGGAGACAAAAGAGGGGCTTGGCTGCTCCTCTCCTCCCCTGCAGCCAAAGGCACACTGAGCCCAGCCCTGTATTGCTGGGGAGAGGCAGAGGCTGGCTCTGAGTTTGACAGACTGCTGTCTCCAGCCTCAGTCCCTGTCCCACAGGTACCTCTGCAGTGAGCAGCAGGGCATTTCAAATGCCATCTGTGCTGTGAGCAAGCAGCTTAAAGAAAACAAGCAAGTATTTCATGGAGGACTCGGGCATGGTCAGGCTGATCGAGCTGGTCTGGCATAGAGGAGCGTTCAACTCGGGATCAAGGTCACTTGCAAAACCTGCTAGAGCAAGGAGAAGCTCTAAACAGAAGAGACACGCAGCTCGTACTGAAAGGCTACTTCAGATAGTAACTTGCACACAATCTACTACTGCCTCCCAAACCACACCTGGGAACGCCTCCAGTTTCTGTGATAACAGTGCAGACCTGATTGACCTCTGTCCCAGTCCACACATTGGTAATCCAGTCCAAAGACAAGGAGGTGGTCTGTGAAACATGAACTGGATGCAAGTTGTCTCATTTACTTTTCATCTTTATGCAACGATAAAGGCGTTTCATTCCTTAAGGGGTAAGATTCAGCTCAAATCACAGTTGAGCTGATTTACCCATGGCCCAAGACTTAAGGACAAGACTAACATGGCAATACCCTAACCACAGACCTTGGCAAAGGAACCTGAGTATAAACAGGGAAGTTGGAATTACCCCTGCCAGCTCCTGGCCTCCAAGTGGAAACCACATGGCCCAGCAGTGACAGCCGTAACAGCCACGGTTTGGCATGAAGTGGAGTTTTTGATGGCTTTGTTGGGGTGTATTTTGCAAAGAGCAGCTGAAAGCATCAATTCTCACTGACCACAGGCTCACAAAGCAAAAACGCCATCCACCAATCCACATCATCCTAAAAATCTTCCTTTACAAAGGGAAGAGACCCTCAGAGCAAGTGCTGCAGAAGAGCTGTGGCTGCCCCATCCCTGGCAGTGTTCAAGGCCAGGTTGGACACAGGGGCTTGGAGCAAGCTGCTCCAGTGGAAGGTGTCCCTGCTCGTGGCAGGGGTTGGAGCTGGAGGAGCTTTAAGGCCCCTTCCCACCCAAACCAGGCTGGGATTCAATGATCCCAGAGCACAAACACCAGGTTATGGATGCACTCACCTATTACTGAGTTGCTGTTTCTGTTGACAGGTTTGGGGGGGGGGACAGGTGGCTGTTTGGCAGGAGCTGTGCTGGTTGTACTCGTGGGAGCAGTAGTGTTGGCACTGGCAAGAGCAGGGGGCAGAGTCCTGGGGGCTGGGGACGGGGCAGCACTGGAATTGACTGTCTTTGCTGCAGCAGGGGCTGTGGTGGAGGGGGCAGGCACTGGATCCTTTGTCTGCACTTCATTTGCCTCTTGGGATGTGGAGGGAGGTCTTTTTGGAGGAAGCAGAGGCTGCCTGGGAACATAGGGCTCCTGAGGTGGTTCCAGTTCGGGTCCAGAGTGGCTGCTGGAGGAGCCTGCAGAGTGAGACAGATTGGTTTAAGAGACTGAAGAGCCCAGAGAGGGTGGGAAGAATCAGATGAGAGTTAAAACGGGTGCTGGGAGAATGTGAGCAACTGATTTCACACACATCCGGTTTCTTACCCTGCCTTTTCTTTGGCTCCTCAGCTGGAACAGACTTCCTAAGGCTGGATGGCTTTGTGGCCTCCTCCTCCTGGTTACAAAGCCCGGGACCACCGACTGGGACTGTGTGGCCATTCTTCAGTGCGGGTGGGTTCAGCTTGTCTGGTTCCTCCCCATCTGCAAGGGGATGGGAGGGGAGAGAAGCGAACAGAAAGCACTCAGAAAGCAGGAGATGGAGGAGAGAACAGCTGAACTGACTGACCCACCATCAGTCCAGGCCTTCAGTCTCCCTTCTGCAGAGGAGCAACAGTAACATGAGCCAGCGGAAGCTGAGAGCCCTTGATTTCATTCCACAAGCCAAACAGTACAATATCGCATCACATCAAGTGTTGTTCTTCTTCAGCAGCCTCTTAATCTACCACCTTGCTACTGCGTTTAAGACCAGTATGCCTTTTCCATCTCCCCACCATTACAGAGCAGTCACAAATCCCCTGCTGCAATACAAATCCTAGCACTAGGCAAGTAATCTACTGGACATGCAGGAACAGATTTTGAGGAAGCCTTAAAATTAGTTGAAGCATCTCTGTTTTCCTTCCTCTCAGTTTTTCTTCCGGTGGTTTGCACTGAAAACCACTTTTTCCACCTCCACTATCCCACTTCGCATCATTCTTAGAAGAATGCTGAAGTTTGTATTAGGTCAAAACTGCCTCTGCAGTGTGCCCTTTGAGGTGCAATTCCACAGTGCTCCAAGCCAAAGCCCATGCTGCCACCCAGAGAAGTGGGCTGCCATCCCCCCCCAGCTTCCTGCCTTCTGCCTTGTACCCACATCACCCAACACGCAGCCAGGCCTGGCCAAGATGTTATTTTGGCAGAGTGGCCCCAACTCGGAGACATGAGAGATGACAGAAAAGGGGATGAGACTTCTCTGAGCAGGGCAAGCTTAGCTGTGGCTAACAACAGACCATAGGATAGCTTGGTGTTGGCTGTGCTGGAAGGGACCTTAAAGCTCCTCCAGCTCCAGCCCCTGCCACGGGCAGGGACACCTTCCACTAGAGCTTCCCAGGCAGCTCCGAAGTCATCAACTGGTTTCTTCTTCCAAGCCTAAGGCCTCTAGACCTGAGTCGCGAGGTCAGCACCTCTCCCATAGCAGTTAAGAGTGTGAGCAGAACAAGCTGGAGATGCTGAGTGCAAGTGTGACAGAGGAGCTTAGCAGGACAAGACTAGGCAGCCAGAGCAGGACATGTACAAGAGGGACAGGAGGGGAAGTGACACACAGAACACCCTCCCTGCTGGCAGCAGACAGGATGTTATCCACCATAGGCATCACATTTTCTTCTCCTAACTGACCAGGGGTTGCCTTTCTTGCCAGCTACAGAAGTCAGACAAAGACAGGACAGACAGGAACCACATTAGCAAAGAGTCCTGAAATACATCTCCCCAAAAGAGTGATTGCAAGGGTGAGGCCTTGCCAAAGGAAGATCAGTGACACAGAACAGAGACAGGAGGAGGAGAAGTTCATTTGCAGACTCACCCTGCTCAGGGTCTTCCAACAGAACCCCTCTTTTTACCAGCTCCTCTCTTGGCTTTCGCATAGAGATCTTTCGTTCTAAAACTGACAGTAAATTGAAAACAGGGTAAGCTGGAAGGTCAGGGTGAGACTTTTCTAAAGGGATCCTCTGGAGGAAAGGAAAGGGCTTCAAATTGCCCTTTTCTTTCTGCATGGATTAAGAGGAGGGAGGAGGGACTGCACGTCCAGGCCTGCACTTCACACTCAATTGTGATGCTGGAGCAAAGCCTCCCTCCCCACAGCTGCCTGGGGAGGCTCCTTGCAAGAAAGGCATTTGTCAGAAACTACTGCTCCATGGCAAGGTGTTTCTAGAGAGACTGCAGGTGCCAGCCCAGCACTAAAGCCACACGTGGTTCCTCCACGTGTCAGGCACTCAGGCCTGTGACAGCAAGCCCTTCTCACTAGCCAAATGGCTGATGGCAGCCTTCCCAAGCAGAGGAAGGGGCTCCCATCGAGCCCCAATGACTCTACCTTCCGAGGTCTCCTTAAATTTGTCACTGCTTTTCTTTTTCCTCCACTTCCAGGGCTTGAAGATCTTGCCAAAGCTTGAGAACTTGCTTTTCCTCTTTGTAGGAGGTGTGGTGTCACCCGATTCCAAAACATCTATCCCCATGCTGGCATCGGTTGGGGTGTGATCCACCTCTTCAGCTGCACGGGAAAGAGGAAAGAGGTTACCTTTGTGCTGCAGATAGAACCTGCTACCTCCCACCATCACACTGGGAAATGGGGGCACACGCTCATGCAAAGAAGGGAGCAGGACTCCATGCCTTCACGTAACCCATCAGCATTACACATTAGCACAGGGTGACAGGAGTGGGGTTTCCAATGTTAACGGTGCAAAGGGGAACTGCTAAGAGGCTTTCTAATGAAGCCAGGATTAGTTGAAGTTGGCAGTGTCACAGCTTCGCTCCAGGAACACAAAGCACTCTGCTGCAGTTTCTCATCTTCAGCTGGAAGCAACTGGTGCTGGACACAAGTAATTACATGAGCACAAATACCTTCCAGGCTGCAGAGCTCACTCCCAGGACTGTCTCCACACACAGCAACTGCCAGCCCCATTCCAACAGCTACAACTTCACCTCTGAGTTTTCCCCTCTATAAATAAGGCCAGCAAAGCTGGCCAAGAGCAACAACGACACAGGAAAGCAACACAATACAGGCCTGCGCTCCACCCACCGTACTCGAGGTCTCTGGAGAACAACACAAGGAGGACATGGAGGTGGAGGGGACACGCACCAAACCCAAGCAGCTTGATGCAACAAAGAGCTCGGAAAGAACAAACTTGTGAAGCAGAAGCAGAGCACAAAGCATTAGGGGCTCTCAGTTCTGCCCTGATGGGACAGGAGGGAGCACTTACAGTCAGCAGAACCTAGCAATGCCTGCAAAGACATGTATCATGTATTAACCTAAGTGAAGCCCCGCTTCATGGGCTGAAGTTCACAGAGCAAGAACCCTTTGGGTTCAGCACCACCGAAGCCAGGAGCACCCAAGCTGTGTAGCAGAACTCCATGGAAACAGAGTCTATGGAGAACAGAGCCTGGAGGCTTCCTACAGCCCCATGCTGCAGTGCTGCCAAACACCCTGACACAAACTGCACTCGTGCAGTTTCGGTTTTCGAGCCTCCAAGTCAAAGGCTGTGGAGTTTTCAGCCTCCTGGGATCACAGGAGACCTTTTAGTCAACTTCTGACAAGCCTGCATGACACACCTTGCAGAACAGACAATACCCCACAGGCAGCATGGAAAGCTGAGCCAAGAATCCCATCTCCTGAGGCTAAAAGATTGGGAAAGGAATTTTAGGGGAAAGCCATTCTGTACATAGGACAAAGAGCTAATGAGGTATCTGTTATATAGCCTACAAATAGCCACCAAGGATACAAACCCAGATGGGGAAAAGACCCACAGATTCCTGTCAAGATGAGGAGGAGCAGGGAAAGCCAGGAAAGAATGAGTTGTTTGATGGAGCTCTACCTGCAGACCCCAGTTGCTCAGTCTGAGCACAAATGAAATGGAATATCACTGAATAAGAGGGAAGAGAAGACCATGGCAGCAGCACAAGGGAAACAAGGAGGAGGATCTAGATCACATGTGAGAAGCAGAGTCTTTAGCCAAATGATGGAAGGAGAGGAAAGGCAGTGCAGAACTCCTTTAGCAAGAGGCAAGGAAGTACCACTGTGCCAACTAGCAGGAAAAAGGGCTAATTGTTCAGCCTATACCTTAATAGGTCATTAATAATATACTTACAAGGGATATTAGCCTATACCCAATTTCAGCTCATGCCTTAACTGCACAACCCCTCCTTCCAGCTCAGGATGGGTTTCTCGCCTCTCACTTTCAGGCCTGCAGGTTTGGTGGCGGTTGATGAGGGTTTTCTGCTCTGGATGCTTACAGGTACTTTCTACAGAGCCTAGAACATGGGTCCTGGAGCTGTACATGTCATTTCCAAAGCAGTATTCGCTCTGCTCAATAAAGCATTCCCAAAGCTACGAGGGCAGGTGGGACCGCTCACCAAACAGCGTGGGTCCCAAGGCACTTCCCTCACCTTTCCATGGAGCTGACAGCACTGGAAGCACTCAGAGCAAGCTCCCTTCTGGGACTTGCTCTCAGGAATGCGCTTTCTGCCATCCAAGGTGTCGAAGTGCTGCACTAAGCAAAGTTAGTTATTAAAAGAAAGCTCAGGCATTGGGTCTCGGGTTAATGAACGGAGCCATCAGCTCATAGGCTTGTGCTCTGCATCAGGGCTCGTCCAACATGAGAACACTCAGTTTTGCTGGTATATAGTCAGTTCTACATCTAAAACCAGCCACACAAGAGACAAGCACACCATATACCTCTCTGTAGCATAAGCCCACGATCCAGATCATCTTCACCATCCCTTCTGTTAATAAAGGGGATGAACAGTCACTGAGCAACAGTGAGAGAAGCTGTGGCTGCCCCATCCCTGGCAGTGTTCAAGGCCAGGTTGGACACAGGGGCTTGGAGCAAGCTGCTCTAGTAGAAGGCATCGCTGTCTGTGGCAGGGGCTGGAACTGGGGGAGCTTTAAGGTCCCTTCAGCCCCAAACCACTCTGGGATTCGATCATTCCATGAAAGCCATTTCCCTCCTCGCTACAAAACGGGATCCATTCTGTCCAGCTCTGCAGCACGGGAGAGCCTGTAATGCCCTTCCACAGTACTCTGTCTTTTGCCATCTGGAATTACCACATGGACATAGACATTTAAAACAGCCTGTTCTGATGCAATGATGAATTACATTTAGTGCTCATTGGTGGGTGGAGCAGCAGCTGAAGGTGCTTCACTGATCTGGATTTTAAACCACCTCATTGTTCTGTGATTGTTCACATTGGATAGTGCTCCTACTCCCTGGAAAAGGGCCTCCCCTTCCATCCCCAGTACATTTCCAGCTCCAATTCCCATGCCATGGCGCAGAGAGGACATTTCTTGTCCAAGCTGCAAAGGGACCCTCACCCAGATGGATCTCTGTGCCTCCTTGTTCTGCTCTACAAGGTACAGGATGGGCCTTAGGCTGCTTTGCATTGCAAGGCAGAAACTCTTCCTTTTCCAAGCTATGCACTGGGAAACGAGGAAGGAACCACAGCACAGTGCTCGGGGAAAGAAACGGGACAAGAAAAGAGGAACTGGGCTTCAAGGGAAGGGTGAGAAGCATCAGGAAGCTGATGCCCTCAGCCGGTCCCTGTGCAGCACTGGGGCTGTTCACCTGCATGGCAAGTCTATGTCTACCTTGCCTGTGGTGCCAGGCAGAAAAACCCATTTCAGACTTATGAAAAAGGTTAAATGAGGTCTTCTCAGAGAAACCATTTCAGTGGAAGAAGGTCACGCCATGGTCCAAAGGAGGAAAAGCTATCAGATGAGCAATAGTTAAGCCCCCTTCTGTAGAGCAGCATATTACCAGCCTAGAAAAAGGCAGAGCAGAGACTTCAGATACCAATATAACAGACAAAAAGCACTTCTTTCATCAAGGATCCTCTCTCATAGGGAAGAAACCTGCAACAGTCCATGAAACCAAGCTGCATCTAGTGTAGGTCACCACAGAATTAGTCCTGGTACATTTCTTAAGTCATTTCAGCCTGGGCCACACACCATCAAAAGCCAACATGGCTATGGAGAAGCCTTAATGTAAGTGACACATCATTTCATAAGCTAAATAATGACTTCAAGAGCCAAGTGAGAGACCCTAACAAAGCATCAAAGAGTTGCATCCCAGATGCTGACAATTCGTATTATATTGCTATATGCCTGGAAGGGAAACTACTGATTCCCAGTGCTCCTGAAGGAAACAGCACAATCCTGTCAGGATGAAGGGTCGGCGTGCCCCAGGCCAGGGCTGCAGACTGAAGCTGTTGGAAAACTGGGAACATGCTGCTCTGTTCCCTGAAATCTCTTTGCAGACATCCAAGAGTTGCTGGAGCAGACCTGAGCTCCAAAAGAAGAGGCATCTGCCCACAAACTGTGCTGCAGCAGGCTCCAGCCCTTTTCAGAGATGTGAGACCTGTGCATTTCTGTCTTCAGCAAGAGACATCCTCACAAAGGAAAGGAGAAAGGAGCAGGATTTGGCTTTGTAACCAGACTTGCAGAGAGCTCAAGCCAGATTCTTTCTAGCTGCAAATAACAGTTCATCCAGAACCTGAACCATCCCTTATCGTAGTAGCTACTGCAAGATTCCCACAAATCCCAGGAGTTTCTGTCCATGAGGAGCTCACTGGGCATTTGTCTTACACTCATCGCCTCAAGGCTCATATCCAGACACAACTGCAGCAATGCTATGGGGCAAAAGGCAATGTAAATGCTTAGCTGAGGGCTATAGAGCACACAAATTGGGCACACTAGTGCCAAAGCAGCAACACTTCTGCTTAATCCTTTACTATATATCCTTATATATCCGAAGTGACACACGCTCCCATGAAGTTCTGCTATCACACAAGCCCAGAAGGTGCAGCAGGAAGTTGAGAACACGGCTGCTCATCACCCACAGAGCATCACCCCACCTTCAGAAGCACCTTCTGCGGTACGGCCTGGACCTAAGGCTACAGCAGGACCAACTGAGCCTGTGCTGGCTGACACGGGACTGCAACAACCCTCCCGTTGCCAAAACAGTGGTGATGCACAGGCTGGGGAGTAATTCCACTCCCTCCTCCGGCTTTGTTGTGCTGGGCAGAACAGTTAAGAATCAAAAAACTCCAACTCACAAAGCAAAGACTCTTTTTAAGGGCTGTTAAGGTTAAAGCATCCGAAATAAAGCACTTGAGGTAAATGTTTCTAAGCTTCTTGTAACAGCTTTAACATGTGCATTTCCTGAGTGGTCCAGGAGAGATGTGAATCCTGACCTTAAAGCAATAAAAGGCTGCGGTCACCAAACAGCCTCCAATAGCCCCAGCCCTCACCTTCCCTGTGTTTTGCAGGTTTCCAGTCACCACAGAGCATCCTGCCAAAGTCCAGAATCATCCCTTCAAGTTCACAGTTTACTCAGTAGAAACTCTACAAGCTGTGCCTTGAGGAAAGACTTCAGTCAGCAAAGCAGCAGTTGAGAAACACCAGCTCTGATGGTCTCCAGCAAATGACAATGTCATTCCAGCCCGTGAGCATCTCCCCTCTGAAAGTCACCACCATCTCTGGTGCTCTCCATGTGCAAATATCAAGTGTTCCCCTACAAATCAGACAATTCCACTTTACAGATGAGAGTCAGCACCTCAGCCCAGACAGCACACTGCTATGAGACAGAAGGGAACAACAAGTGAAGTCCCCTCTTCTAGTCAGTGCATCCCAGCCCCAGTGCGGGGAAGAGCACCTAAGACAGACCTGGAAATAAGAGCCCTCCGCAGTGTTCTGGTGGTAGTGCTATTGCCAGGACGTAAAGCAAGGTTGTGTCTGCTACAGCCTGGCAGTTACTCAGGCACCTCGCCGAGCAGAGAGAGAAAGCAAGCAGGAAGATGACTACAAGCCCCTTCTCTCCCCAGAGCTACTGCTGCTGCCCAAAGAGCTGGGTGACATTACACACAAGGAGGCAATTCCACGCAGCTTTGGTCTGGGAAGACTCCCAGGGCCAGTTCCTACCCCGCTCAGGGGACTTTTACCACCACCCAAGCACTTTGCAAAGCTGATGTCCTCTGCAAGACAGAGTTTATCCCTAAACCCAGCAGCTCGGAGCCTGCCTGAAGACCAGAACATGTTGCACAGCAACTGCATGTGACATGAGTAAGAGAAAGGAAGGAAATGGGAGTTATTGCTTTGGTTTCTCTTCCAGGCTCCCGAGCCGGGCGCAGGTTACACAAGCCCCACATTCCACTCCTCCCAACTCCTCCGTTTCACCTGCAATCCTGCCGCAGCCCCGCAGCTCCCTCCATGTCTCCCTTGCCCTTCATTACTCACCAAAGGCAGCTGGATTGACCGGTCTCGAGAAGTGCGGCTGCCCCATGAGCTCCTTTCCTAAGCAGCTCCTCAGGAGGAGGCGGGAGGAAGAACGGGGGAAAAGTCTACCCTGAGAGAGCACTTGAGTCCTTTAAAGTGATAAATCCACACTCTGGGCTAGGAAAGAGCGAGGCTGCCACCAACTCTCAGGCAACGGTGTCTGGTGGTTGAGCGCTGGTCCTGTTCTCCCCATAGCCCATGGCCGGGCACTTGGTTCTCATAAATAGGCGTCCGTGCCAGCTCCCTTCTCGCAGGAATGCCTGTCATTCCAGAGCCGAGCTGGCTAGGGCTGAAGCTCAGGAAGGGGAGGAGACACCCAGCCACGCTCCAGCCACTTAGCTGCATAATCCAAATCATCAACACCCCTCGCTCCTGCCTCACATCAAGTTTAGCAAGAAGAGAGAAAAGCTGGGAGTGAGGAGAGAGGGAGGGAGACCGCTGGGATTTGCTCAAGGAAGGGCTTGGAGAAACCAGACACGCCAATACATGGAGGGCTTTCACCTCCCAACTGGGATAAGGAGGGGAATTGTGTACCTGAGCCTGCAAAATACACAAAGCAAGGAGGTCATGAATGAGAACACATGGTGCTCTAACTGTTGTAGAGCCTGAGTAAAGGGCATTACAAAGAGTGCCGGAGCTGATATGCATCTAGCCAGAGGTATAATGAAAATACAATTTCAAAGCAATTCCTCTCTTCCCTGGAGTTACCAGGAAGGAGGCAGGAGCAGGGATGTAAATGTAAAGCTCATCTGATTTACATTTAAACCGCAGAAGAGTTTATCGTATATGTGTGTCTGTGTGTCAGCACTCACTGGTTAAGGTAACAAATACCCCTCTCACCATCAGCATCACAGTAACAAAGACCTTCAGAGTTTCAATATATCCACTTGGATTCTTTTCTATCAAGTTTTGTGTTCGGAATTCACTGACCCTACAGATCATTCCCAACCCCTGTAACACCATACACAGAGAAATGGGGAAACCTTTTAACACCCAGAAGCTTCATCTTAACTTGGGGGGGAAAAGGAAAACCAATTTTCAGCTGCATCATCCCACCAGTAACTACTCAGGAACCTGAACCCATCCAGCACATCCAGGTTTGCTCTCTCCCACTTAGGACAAAGCCGTTTTAAACACATCCAGGGATGGGGCAGCCCCAGCTTCTCTGTTCAATCCATTCCAGTGTCTCAGCACCCTCACAGGGAAGAACTTTATCCTAAAAACCTCATCTAAATCCATTCCTCTCTTCCAAACCACAGCCATAAAAACACAGGAGGAAGCAGTAAAAACCCAAGAGGAAGCAGTAAAGACCCAAGAGGAAGCGGGACATCTCTGCACCTTCTCGTCCTCCACCAGCACCCGCTTTCCTCATCCCCATGGAAAGCAAGAGCCCAGTGGCAGGAGCAGGTGGAGGAACAGGAGATGAGCAGGCACGAGGAGGTGGAGGGGCAAATAGCACTGTCCTCCCTCGCACAACACGTACGGACATTCCGGAGAGCGTTGCTCTTCTTGGCCTCCCACCACCGGCCATGGCTGTGCTTGGAAGGGGAGCCTGTTTCTGCCTGTGGTCAGCCACAGCAGTGAGTCTTCTAAGTACTCCTGACTTTCATTGTGGGCAATTAACACCCTGACACAGGCATGCTCCACCTCATTGAAGACTCCTTTGCTTTGAAACAAAGGAAAAGCCATTTTAAAGCCACTGAAGTGTGCTGCCATCTGGCAAAGGCACACAAAGTTGGGAGATAGAGGCTGGGCAACTTCTCCAAGTCTGTAAATCAGCTGTTGAGCTTGGAAAGAGGTCTGGAAAAAGTATCCCTGCATCTGGGAATGCTGCAGAATACTAAACACTGCATCTAGGCCTGCCTTACTGCCAAGGAGATTAAAGCCATTGCATTTGATACTGCACTGGCTGCAAAGGAAGAGTGCGCAAGCTCAAAGAAGAGATGCCACATGGTAGGTTGTTAAAACACAACAGCACAATCACATACCTTGATTTCTTATTTCTACCCGAGTAAAACATGAAACATCAGCTCAAATTTGCAATCATCACAACGATGACTCTTTTCAAGGTGGACTCCTGGCCAGAAAAAAACATAGAACCCCAGCCTGGTTTGGGTTGAAGGGACCTTAAAGCTCCTCCAGCTCCAGCCCCTGCCACGGGCAGGGACACCTTCCACT
>WYDI02002146.1:0-22172 GCA_009867235.2 Psittacus erithacus
TCCCAGTTCACATCCTGGACATGACGTGCTATGGTATGGAATACCTCTTTGGCCAGCTTGGGTCAGGTGTCCTGCCCTGCTTCCTCCCGGCTTCCCCTCCTCCCAGGGCAGAGCATGAGGCTTAGAAAGTTCTTGGTAAGTGTAAACATTCTAAGCAGTAGCTACCAACATTGGTATTATCAGTACTGTTCCCGGACCGAAAGTCATAAACACAGCACTGCACCAGTCCCTACAAAGGATAAAAATGACTGCTACTGCTGAACCCAGGACAATACTGAAAGGAAGCAATAAATTCCAGGGAATTAGTGAAGAAACCAACAGAAAATAGAGGTGAAAAAGAATGGGTTGTGAGGAGGGAAAGTACTGCATGCAGTTATTAGGAAGAGGAAAATGAGGTTGGTCATGACAGCATGATGGCAAAAAAAAAAGTGACTTATGAGTTAGTAGTAAGAGAAATCTGTGATATTATTAGAATCAAGAAATTAAAAAGGTGTGGAATTTAAATGAGAAGCTGTGGGATGTCTGGTCTTCCCTATTTTAGAAGATACATCATGTAGTACAGCCAATGTTTTGTCAAGCATTCCCACCATGGAAGTGGTTGGGAAGTGGGGAGCGATGACTGGCAAGAATCTGTGTGTCAGGAAATGAATTTTAAGAGAAGAACAGAATCTTAATTTGACTGATTTGGTTGCCTGGACCTACCTCTTCCTTTATTCTGTGAAATTATGTCTTCCCTGGACAACAAACATTTATAAAACAATGCTTTGGGCCCCTTCTTATTTTCTAAATTAAAATAAATTTCACATATGAATTTTATGGTGGGAAATGGAGCTGAGTCAGAGGTAGAGGAATGTATGTTTGCAGGAGTCTAGTTATAGACATATAGTGTTTTGGCTTGAAATGTATAAGTACTGGTTGTGGGCGCAGAACAGAGTAGCGTTAATCTAATGTAGATCTTTGGAATGTGCTTGAAATTAAGATATTTACCTAGATTTATCACATTTATGTGAGAAAAGCAATAAAATGAGCATCCTTAATGTGGCCTTTTCCAGCCTAGTGTATCAAGGTTATATAGAGCTACTGGTGAGCCCTGTTTGTCTCTGTTTCATAAGTTGCAACTCAAGCAGGATCATCAACATGAAATGAATATTTAATTTGAAAAATATTAAATGTATTCAAATGTAGGCAAAGGCTCACATTCTTAGGGGTTTTATCAATGACTTGGATAATGGACTAAACCCATTTCTCAAGGGATTTATTTTGATTTTCTTTATAAACCTGTGTGTTGCTGTTCCTAAAAGGAAGCACTAGAAGAAACAGCTAGTTTGATCTAACCAAAGTAAAAAACATATGTAGGTTGTTTCTTCTTTAAACTGTGTGTATTTCCTTCAGGAGCCTGAAACCAGCATTGCTCTCTCATGCAAACTGGAGCCAAAACCCCCAGATATCTGAACAACAAGGACTGGCAACTCCTAATTAGCTATGGAATGTGACATTTGTACCAGTAGGAAGGTAAAGGGAGATGGTGGATATTTGTGTGATCCAGTGTTGGAAACCTTGCTCAGTCAAGATGGGAATAAATTCACATATTCTTTAGAATTCAGAAATGTAGCAAACCACTAAACCATACATAATTTAAATGGATTCCTCATATTCATAGGCTCCCTGCATGATATTAGATTGTTTAGCTTTCATGATTTATTTTGTTACTGTCAATGGTGCTATTAATCGTGCTTTCTCATTTTCTTTCACTGGTAGGATTTGACAAGGATTTTCTTTCACCTTGAAAAACTGCATGTTCTGAGGAGTTACTTTGCAATGCTCCTGTACACTTAGCACACCATGCTGAGTGAAAGCAGCTTGTTTTCTGCACTGCACTTCTTTCTGAAAGATGGTTTTTAAACCATGGATTTGATTTCTCTCTTGGTAGTGAAAGATCATAAACAAATATGTCTTTCAAATTGTTTTTGTACTGGAAGCCTTTATGATTCCATCGAAGAGGAAACTGAACTAACTCAATAAGCAATGGACCATAAGGCAGTAAACTGATACATTGTTAATTTTTATTGCTAAAGTTTCTTTCTCCTACTGAGGTTCAAAATGCTTTTCAAATTTTTTTATGTTGATTTTTTATGATTGCACTGGCAAACCCTTCTGATATTATACTCAATAATTTTTGTGAGATGTGTTGGCCATAGCAAGCAACAAGGCAGGGTGCACAGCAATATCTCAGTATCTCCTTCCAAAACAACAAATAAAGAGACCAGGCATGGTACAAATGGACTTCCAAGTTGCTGGCCAGGGCTGACGAAGCACCTGGCTGGCTGTTCCAGGGACCTGCTCTAGAAAGGCCTTGGGAGAGTAGCAGGAATGCCAAGTGAAGAAGGAAGCAAGGATTTGGAAATAGTAAGAAATTTATTTATGGTAGGTGCTCAGGAATATAAGCTTTGGCAATCTCTTGTGTCCATTAGTGTTTTTATATATTATAATAGCAGACTGAGAGCCCAGGGGGGAGCTGGGCCTTTAAGATTAGAGATCTCCAGGCATAAATTCTCGTTGGGTTGCAGAGGTGACTGCTTTAGTTCAAGTTATAGAGATAATTTCTCTCTGCTTGTTCAGGTGCTTATGCACAGAGTTTAACAGCAGACTGTAAGTGCCATGTTTGTTTTCCTTCCGGCCTTAATTTCTCATGTTTGTTGATTACCTAGCAGAATGAGACCCCAGTCTTGACTAGGCTCTGCCATGATCCATCTGGCCAATATAAAATCATATTTAAAGGTTATCAAGGTACTGATTTTGCAGACTCAATTCACAATGTGGTTTGTTAAATAGCTCTGAATACAAAAACACAATCTGCTCCACCAGATTGGGTTTTTGGTTCTTCAGGTCCATTACTCAGCTTCCAGCAGTTGCTTTGTCTAATGCTTCAGCAGAAAGGAGAGGACAGACATAACATGTCTTGCCAACAGTATGAAGGTTTCCATAAGGGCAAAATTACATTTTTCATCCTGTGTCATCAGCTCCTGCCCATTACCCACATTCGTTCCATCAGAAATAATTCTTAATTTTTTTTTTTTTGGAAAATGATCACTTCTTTTCAAAGTCCAGTGTAAGACACTGTAATCCCTGCAGAAACAAATTTCACAGTCAGTCAGCAAAGTGCCTGGAGAATGTTCTCTTTCCTTCAAAATGACTTACTACAGTGTTCTACTTCTTATGATTAGTGTGTATTCAAGGTTAACACAGATATTCTGGAAATCTAACCCTCTTGATGGTACTGATGTAAATCAGAGATAACTCAGTTTATCCCTAAGGTTAGCTCAGATCGATTTAGCCCTTTGTACTGGTCTCTGATATAGTTCCTGATTTGCAGACTTTGTTGTAAATTGGATAATATTCCTCAATAAAATGAGTGTATGAACTGAAAAAGGTGCATCTATGCTGCATTTGCTTGTGACTGTGGAAGATTATTTTCAAACATGCTCATCCAGGTAGTCAACATTATAGTTTTTTTAGGAATTGCAGTCTGTAAACCTCCTACCTGGCCCATCAGTAGCAGCACATCTAAGCAGGGGTAAACAGGGATTTAGTGTCTAAGTGCTATACTTGTCATTGTAGTCTCACAGCTAGACTTTCAAAAGCCGTGGTCAGTCACTGCCTAATCCTCAGAGCATCTAGGGGCTGTGGCTGCATTTCTGCCAGCACTGTTCCCCAGCAGCCTGAATCTTAAGAGTGTTGAGAATTTCATGTTTGTACCTTGGTGGGTCTGTATTGGGGTTCACTAATTGTGCACCCACTCTCCTGTCTCGTTGATGTGACCTGGCAAGCTGACAGTTTGCAGCATGGCTTTTAAGACTAATGAAGGAAAAAGTGGTGAAGTGGCATCTTCCTTTGCCCACCTGGTAGCACAATACTTTAAGAAACTGCACCAGATACGTTACTCAGGTCTTCCCACAGCTGGGGTCCTTTGATGTGATCTGGACTATCACATCTCTGGATGAAAATACTCATAAATTGTGGGCATCAGCCTTTTTTCCCCCATCTTACAAGCTTCTGTTTTGAAAAGACTTCTTAAGTGCCCTATATGGCACCTAAGCATATACACCTTTCAATATTACAAAGCTGAGTTTGTGGCACTCATGTTTCTGTGCTTGTCTCATCTTAGGAAGGAAACATTTAATGTGGTCACAGGAATTCACCCTCAGTGTTTCTCCTCTGGCTTCTAAAAGGACTACTTGGGTCACAAGACAGCAGTGGGGTAGTACTGGGTCTCCAAACAGCATTCAGCCTTGCTTAGTTGTAAAAATGAGACTGTAAGACAATTCAGCTTAAGCTCTGTTTTCTGTGTGACCATTTGGTCCCTGCTTCACTAACAGCAGCAAATCTGTAATCAGTGACCGAATTGACATGCTACCTCTGTTTCAAGATGTTGTTAGGGGAACAATACTCCTGTTATTTTCTGAATCCCAGCATACTGTATTGCCAAATTCCTAATGGAAAGTTTCCAAGACTAGGTTGATTTTTCTCTGAGCAAACACTGGGATTCTAATATTGTTCTAGTATCTTTCTCACTCTATGGATTTACAAACACCACTATAGTTGATACAAACACCAAATAGGCTCAAAAATTATTAAAGCTGCTTCATTCAAAGAAGAAAATGGCAAAGATGTTTCTGCAGTGTTTATAGTTTCATTTTTGTTTGTTTGGTGTACAGATGCAGTGAAATTTACTGTCAGTCCACTGAATTCTTCAACATATTGCTTAAAGTTTAAAATGTATTTCTTGTAAGTTATGGTACTCTACTGAACTTGTGTACTCTTAAGAATCCTTCTTTAGAAAATATTTAAAATTGCATTTAACCAATTTAATGGATATTTAGTAGATACTTGTGTGATGCTAAAATAGCTGCTGGGTTTTAAACAAGCATACATATGCTGGTTGCTCTTCCAATCGGCTTGTCATTAGGGGTGTGCAAAGAACAAGTAATGCCAGTTTAAATGTTCTTGGCAGTGAGAATCTAGATATTGTTTATCTATTCTAATCATAAAGCTGTGAAAATATAAAAACTTGTAGTGAGCTATCAAATCAAGAGCTATTGAAATAACATCAGAAAAGCTGTAATTCAGGTGAGACAGTGTTCATACTTACCAGATGTTCCTATTCACTACTGTTTCTCAGAGAAGGAAGTCCACTTATGAAAGTTGAAGGCTGTCAGCTTAATTTGTATAGCTGTGAGGAATAAAGGCTAACCCATGCCAATTTTGTTCTGATAACCTTAAAAAGAGATGGCTTAGTATTCCATTACCATTTCCCAAAAAACCCTAAATGCACTTAAATTTTTTCTAACATCATTTAAAATGATAGATATGAATGAAGTCAGTGCAATAACAAAGATAAACAAAATCAGGACTTGTTCTGCATGTGTCAGGGTGAGATGAATAACTCCTTGTCTTCAGTACTTAACTAACTTGGCCTATAGTCTGTTTTTTGTGCAGCACTAGATGGTATGTAATTCAAAAGCTTTACTTTCAAGACTTACTGGAATTTTATTTTGGGAGTGGTGAAAGCATCATAAAACCACATCAATAATTTTACACATACATGCTAAACCCAGCTATCTATTAATTTACATGGAGTTCAGCCTTTCCCCTCTCCCACACAGAGGTAAATCTGTGTATCAAGTTTTGTCTATGTCAATTTTTAAAGTCAAAGAAATAGAGTAATTATTCATCAAGGGATAAATGTCTTTTTAAAATGTTCTAGTACAGTGTTTTAAAGCTCTCCCCAAGACTGAATAGGTTTTTTTTCTGATCTTTTCACTGTGGTGCAGTTTTGCCGTTCCTTCTCATGTTTCTTTGATGCCTGCATGTCTTGGGAAAGAGAGGGGGCTGCCAGTGTAATGCAAACTCTCTGCCCCTGGTGCTACACTGCAGTGAAAGGGCAGTTGTCCTTTGATACCCTTGGAAGGCATTCAGTAAGTAAGGGAGCTGCTTAGAATCTGACGAAATAGCACTTGAGCAGCTGAGAATTGGAAGTGGTAACCTAAGTTCAGATACTCCTATCTGTCTACCTTGACACCAAAAAAGGTAAGAGCACATCTCTTTAGAAAAGGAGGCTGGAGTTTGTTTTCAGCCAGAGTGTGCTGTTCAGCTAGCAAACAAAACATAAGATTTTCTCACATCTTAAAAGAAGTTCAAACTCATAAGGTGCATTTACCCTTCAATATAAATAATTTCAGGGGATTCTCAGCACTCAGGTAACAGAACATTTTGAGCACACACAAACAAAATGAGCGTGGTAATGATAGCTGGTGCAAAATGAGTTATTTTGTGTCTCTAGAGTTATAAACATTAATGGCTTAATATATATTCCATCTCCAGCCAGTTAAATTAATCCTCTCAGCAGAAGCAATATAAATTTAGACTATATTTTCCAGATGATTTTGCTTACTTCTGATCCCCTTTAGTACATAATGTGCTGTAGCTCTAAGAAAATGAATGCTTACAAGTGTAGATGTTTTATGAGTCAGCAAAGCTGGCATAAAGTTGATGACACCTTTTATGCCCAAAGGAGCTGACATTCACTGCTTAATGAAAAAAAAACCCCCCATCTTTAGGCCGATTATAATGCTATAGATTAATGTGCCAATGAGTCAATCTGAAAACATTATCTGTGCTTGCATAGCAATTTATGTAACTCAGATTGCAAGAAAGAACAAATATGAACATAACCTGTTAAAGGCACAAGTCAAGAGTAACCCAACTGAATTCAAAATACTGCAGTTTCAGCTAGTATTAGCTGATCTGCTTTAATCTTCACTAGGTCTCTTAGGCAGCAGTTTTCTTGTGCTGAACTTGATCTTCATTTGAGTAAGATGCTGGTTGCTATTTCTACAATGAATCTGTAAGGGATGCTTTCATTGTCCCCATCGTTTTACTTCTTCATCTTGAAATGTTCCTATTATATAGCAAAAAAAGTCTATGCCTTCACACCATGCCTATGTATTTTACCTCTCTCTGCATTATTTTGCTTTTCTTTCACCAGAGAAACAGCAGATCCCAAAGTAGAAATTAAGGCATGGTAACGAACAGAGACAGAAAAAAAAAATCTCCTTGTTGCAGATTATTGTTAGACTTGTTTCTTTTTTGGTTGTCAGTGGGAATTCAGCATTTTACTCTTGGTGCAGATATAGAGCCATTAAAGTTTCAAATTAAAGGTATTCTTCAAATTAAGCCATTATTTTTCCAATGAGCATTATTATGGAATAACTCTGGAAACTGCTGTGTTGAGTAACTGGCTTAGCCTTTTAAACAAAAAAGATGAATCTTTTAAATGTTTCTAAGGTAAAAGCAGCAGTAGTCAGCAAGTATGGTGGGAGGAATGAGAACATAACCATAGACTCAGGGGTAGGGAAATGGATGATATTTAAACAATGCTCCAGACTGCTGTGTATTGGGGTGCCCAATTTTTCATAAAGTGTTAGCAACAAAGACTTGCTCTTTTTTGATTCAGCAGAATTTTGCAGGGTAAAAATCATGTTCAGTTAAAGTTCATATTTAGTAAAACAAGTAAAGAAATCCTATAAAAAACCACACCTGTGATTTGCTTTTAGCAGATGTAGAAGAGTCTAAGCAAACAAGTGTTTTGATGTGTCAAGAAAATGATCTTTTTAATTCCCCAAAATATTGTTTCTTTTTGGCTTGTCTCAGTATTCAAAAGACCCTCTGATATTTTACCGGAACTCTCACAGAGCCTTTTACTCAATTGCTTCTTGGGGAAAGACTAGGTAAGACTTCATGTAGGATGAGGTGCTGTGAGAAGACAGTGAAGATCAGTGCTGTGCACTCACATAAGATCTTGTCCTGTTGGGTGGCTTGGATGACAGAGGATTTTGGAGACCAACCTTGGGACATCATAGAAAAAATAGTGGAACCCTGAACTGTCTCAAAACTGAAAGTTTACATTTGGACAAATGACATAAAAAAGTTCCATTTGGCTTGACTGAAAACTACTGTATTCAGTTCTTTAAAGGAAAAAACCATGATTTTGGGTGAAAATATAATCCTCAAGTAGTATGCTGTGAGATTATTTTTTTATTCAGAGGTGCCTGTGCTCAAAATGCAGCATCTATAATGGTTTTTGTGGTTTTTTATGTTATTGTCTGGAAATGTAAGTACAGGTAACCTTGTATTGCAATTTTCAATGGTGAAAATACTTGTAAGAAGTCAGGTCTTTACCATTTACCAAGCTTTAATGAAAATGCTATTTCAGTCAGTTAGCCTTCACATCACACATTAGATATGCAACAAAATACAAGCTTCTAAGTCTGAAGGATCACAATAAACATCTCGCTTTGGTCAGCAAAAAGCAGTTTACTTAGTTTAGTTTAAAAATGGTCTAAAATGCAAATGGTATTTATCTCTTTCAAGGGTCAGAGAAACTAGCTTTTTCTAGGCAGAAGCACAGCTTTGAAAGACATACAATATATGGCTAGTCTGCCAAAGGTACAGAGAATTTTAAGCAGTTTGGCATTATCATAACTGTATTAAGCTATGTTTGGTTTTATCACGTCATGTTCTTTGACATTCTGCTTGTGTGCGTGTGTGCTGCCTGTCAATCAGAGAGTCAGCCTGTCATGGGGGAACTTCACGGCAGAAAGGGTGCTACTCGGAGAATTCAGATGAGCTTAAGGAAAAGGAGCAAGGATTGCTTGACAGCTGTGAGGAGAATTTTTTGAGGTGAATCTCAGTCTCATTAAGTATATGGGTAAAATCGTGAATAGAGATGGGATGGCAGAGGAAAAGGCTCTGACATACTGCTAAGACTCCTTGTACTCAAAATATGGTTTGCTTTTCTATTTGTTTACAGTTTTTCAGTGGTGAGAATCTTAGTGAAATGAGTGAGCAGCTAAGCGTAACAATTCCTTTTTAAAGTGAAATAGGTAGCTCCTGAATTATTTAAATGGTGCAATTTATGTAATTTACAAAGAACATGGGGAAGAACAAAACAGTGTGGATTAATCTAAACTAGTTTTTATGGACATCTTACAATAAATTTGTCCCATGCTGCAATTTGGCTGTGGACCTACAACAGCATAATGGTTCCAGAACTTGCTTGTTATTGCATTTTGCTTAACATTTTTATCAAAACTGATGTCTGGCTGCCTGCTTGGCTGTTTGAAGCTGTCCCTGCCTTTGGTTGCTGCTATCTGTGTGTCCATATGGGTAGTTAAGTGGTAGCAGGAAACGTTCCTGGGGCCTGGAACTTGATCAGCGACCCTGGTGACTTGTTACAGTAGCCCCTGCGGTGGTTTTGCCCTTGGCAGCTATCTCAGCCTGTTCTGGGGCCGGCCTTAGGTGTTAGCAAAAGGGAGGGACCAGACCTAACAGGCAGTCTGGATGAGGCCATCCTGTTTGGGGGATGAAAGGAATTTAGTAGTATAGTCCATAGCATTTGTTTTTGGCGTTAGAGAGTGGTATTGTATGTTTAGTTTACTTTTCTGTGGATATCAAGTTTTTCTATACCTACTGGTAAGCTGCTGCTCTGGCTTTTTATCCTACACAGCTTTGGGGATCAAAGCGTGACTCTTGTTCACAGTCAGTGAACAGAAAAAAGAAATACAAGAGATAGGCCCTATTTGGAAATTTGGTAAAAGACAGTAAAACCTGTCTTTTAAAATGGTAGGGTGCAAGTGAGGGTAGTTTCTGCTGCAAAGTTACTTTCCAAGGCTGGTAGAATAGGAGCAGTTAGAATGGACTGAGGGTTGGAGTAGACCTTTGCCTCAGACCTTCTTCTGACTTCACAAGCATCACAGAAAACAGACATTGCTCTGCCCTGGTGTAAACAGTCCCTTTAAGTTACTTCTTCTCCACGGCTTTGAAAAGGAGAGAGCTGGAAATTGGAATGTGACTGTAAAAGCTGCAAAAAAACATTTGCAAGAATAATGCTAGAGGCAGGTAAAAATCCCGATGTGCTTTATTTGACTGTAGAAAAATTACAATTTATCTCCAAGAAAATGCTAAAGCTGGCTGGTAAAGACTTTGATGGAGCTTTCTTTGTGGAAAATCAAAACTCTGGCAAATTAAAAAGCTCTGTGAAACGCACTGCAATACCCACCAGATTTTTTGTTTTAAGGACTTTAACAAACTAAAATATTTATGCAGTGTTGAAACATTCACTGTTCACTATTTTGGAATTAATGTTTTGATTTTTTTCTTTTTTAATTTTGAAATGACTTTTATTGAAACTTCTTTCTGTGTTATATCATTATGTACTTAAATAAAGTACTTAAAAAATACAGTTTGAAACCTCTAAATGCCCCAAATCACAGAACTTCAATCTTCAGCATGACATTATTAAATTACAGACAAATAAAGACTGAAAGAAAGATTTGTCTCCTAGATTCTACAAGTTCTTTAATTTCCCTCATCTTACAGGGACTGGGAACAGTGAAGCTTTGGTGGCGAAAAATACTGTACTTTTGGGACCTAAGGCATATTGCAAAGACAATTCCCATTCCAGATGACTTCTGGATGCAAATAGATAGGTTTGAACTCCCAGCTTGAGGCAGGCTCAACTCTTGTAAAGACAAGTTGGGTGATATACCTGGGAGCTTTCAAAGAAAGGAAGAGATTTTATTGGTAGTGAGAGATAACTGGCTACAAAAGAGTTACTTCAAAGAAGTGAAAGCAGAACTAAGCTCAGCAACTATTCATTTTAATCAGACTAGTGCTGCTTTAGCAAAGCATACTGAGGCTTAGCTGGTTTTGTGATATTTAATTAAATTTGGAAGGTTAGATAGAAAAAGTATATTTTCCAATTAACCTTTACCTCATTAAAATTTCATTCTAAGTTGTAAGCAGTTCTTCAGAGTACATGCTGTTAAACACTCTCTGGCCATTTTATTTCTTGCTACATTTGCTACTTATCTGAATTTAAACCAGAATATCTTTATTTTAAATTCTTATCCTGGGACCATGTATTGCTCTACATAAGTCACTACTGATTTGCATCATACTGTATATTTAACACCTGCAGAATATAATCTGACAGAATGTGATTTTTTTGCATGACGTTAGGATTTTTCTTTGTATTTAAACAGAAGTTGCAGCAGGGATTAATATGACTCATAAAGAGCTGATGTTTCAGAAAAGAAAGCTTTGAAGTACACAGCCACAAAACTGAAACACTGGCACTGCTTTTCTTTCACCTGGGAGAAATCTGACCCAGAACTCTGTATTTACCTCTGAGTTCTCAGGTATGATGTGTACAGTGTTTACATGCTGAACTTGATAAAATTAAAGAGGGAATAAGAGTCTCTCATAACATAGTTTGAAACTTTTATGATTTCTGAAGATTTTGCCAACAAATGGATTATTTTTTTTTTTAAGTTATTTGCAGTACTAATCATGGGAAAGGCAAATATCACTTAAATGGAATGAAAGATTTGGGTGCCACCGGCATGATTATGAACTCTGAACACCTGTTGTTTTCCCAGCTGCAGTACATCTGGCTGGATGAGAGAGAACTCAGACCAAGATACTGAGAAGCTGTTAATGAAGGACAGAGGCCTAGTGAATATAAACCTGGAGGTGGTTCAAAATGTGAAATGCGAGATACTGCTTAAGGCCAATCTCATAAGATCAGTGGGGCTGTCTTTCCAAAATGATGCTGTATTACCTTCTAAAAGGTAGCTAGCTGCATCCTAGGACATTTTTTAGCGATCTTCATCCAAATTCATCCATGATTCATCAAAATCATCTTCCTGGATTAAGAAGAATAAAATTAACTTGTTTAAACTTATCTTCTGAGCAGTTAGAACTCCTATTAATGCTGATGAGAAATGTACTGAACTTACTAGAGATGAAGTTACTTAATTCTCCAAAGCAGCTTATATTTCTTTTTCGTGGCTGTGATCATTCCCTTCTTCTGCCATAATTATATTCCATGCTATGTAGATCTCAGCATTTTATCTGGGAGTTACCTTCAAGAATAATTTCTTAATCATTTCTTTCCAGAAGGATTTCTATGATCATGTCAGAAAATTTCCATTGATTTGGAACATGATAAAGAAAGAAATAAATAATTTCAATGAAAAAATTGAACAATTCTGTATTTTCTCTTCCTTGTTAGCATTTTTTATCTGTGTTAAAAACTTGAAAAATACAATGTCACATTCATAACTGACTCTGTTATGGTCTCAGTTGAACATAATACCTTGTTTTAACATTTTTTGACTTTTGGATAGCATTTCTCAGACAGGACTTTAACAATAAAATGTTTTAAACAAAACAGTACTAAAACCACAGGCAATTGCAAAAGGTAAACCACGCATTTATGTTCACTTGAGTCCAAGTTACTTACAGTCAGCCTGCTACTGAGTTTCTTGTAATGCAATAAAAATTTCAGTATTATACATGCCTGGTTTTCCTCTTACTGTTTTTATGAGTAATGACCTTTACAATTTTAATGTATTTAGACCTATCTGAAAGTCCATAACATTATTTTATGCTCCTTGTGACACTTATGACACTTAGGCAATCCCTGGGCATTTTTTCAGGACTTGGGAGTTCAGGGAAAATAATACTGTTCATGAGCCCTTTTGAGAGATGCCTAGCTCAGTTTGCAGAGGGCTGGTCATGGTCCTCAGAACTCGGTGACCTCCCTGCACCGGTTTGTACTGCAAATTTCATGGAGAGAAAAGAAAATTAAAAAAAAGAATCCTTGCATTTCTTATGTTTTCTTCTTAGGTTACAGCTTGAGGAGTAGCTTCACATTTAAGTGCAGTATCTGGCCTTGAGTTCCCATATATTAAGCCTTCTGTGCTAAAGAAACACGTAAAGATGCAAATTCCATAGGCTAGAAATCCAGCGGGCAAACAAACTGAGGCTCAGTATACAATTTTAGACTCAATGGGTTTTAAGCCAATACACAGAAGTTCAGTGTTAGCAGGTAGTCCATTACAACAGTATGCAAAATAAGGGCTTACTAAAGTCTGTTCTTCTCCCTGGCGGTATTTTCTTGATGATTCTCTCAGCCTGACCCAGCATCCTGGATGTTGCAGAAGGATCCAATGGTACCTGAAATGTCTATAGACAGCCTTTGCTTCTAATCAGCTTATGTAAAGTAAAACACAGTAAAATCTGAGTAACAATGGGATGGCTGATGCCCATATCTTGATTCTTAGGAATGGCCACAGCGCCTCAAGACACTCCATTTGCACACTTTGTAACATGAGTCTCTACAGCAGATCTCAGCATGTGTGACACCAGGCTGATGGTGGCCTGCCTGCCTAATGTATCCCAAATGAAAAGGCAGCTCACCTGTCAGCAGAACATGTGCACTGCCAATATGCAAGAGATTCTATAGCTAGGGGTGGCCCTAGCTGGTTTTTGTTTTTTCTTTTCTTTAAATGATCCTGCCTCAAGTCACTGGAAGCTACAACAATGTAACTGTAGGTGTTTTTAGCAGTATTTCTACTCACTAGAGACTAAAACAAACCTGTGTAATATGTTGTTTTAAGTCAGAATTATGCTAGAGGACTCTGATGTTGTCTAAAGCTTCTAGAAAGCAGAGAATTCTAATTTTCTTATATTTAGCAGTCTAATAAGATTCCTTGAGTGTTTGAAGTTAAATGGGTCTGGGATGATTTCTTAAGCAAATGTAGACTATACTTCCAGATTGAAATTAGTTTTTTGGAAACTGTAATATTAGGACTATGTTATTGACACTGACAATTATGATAAGTGACATCCTTTGCGCAGAAAGTTAATGAAAAGGTTTACTGTGATGTGTTTCGAAATTACAGTATGATCACTTCTTTTCATTCTTTACAACCATTACATGGCATATTTTTCCAGAGGTGCTACCTAATTATGTTGTAATTAAATGTGATTCATCAAATAGAACTGAAGACAAAACTGGTAATCAGCGAGTCTTTTCCATTCACAGGATGTGTAAAAAAGGTGTATCTTGTAATTAGTTTACAGATGTTTACTTCAGAATAAGCAAATCAAAATTATATATTTTTTTTTCCTTATCATCATCTGGTAGAATATTTTAGCATATATTTGCAGTGCATAGCAATGGTTTTCATGGGTGGGTCAACAAGCCACTACCAGCATAGACACAATAGCAATAATTATTCAGAGGATTAAAATAGCTAGCCTTTTACAATAGGTAATGAGTGACACCAGGTTTTAAGTCCACAGGCAATATCAGAAGCTTATTTTTGTTTGTACACACCAAGTATAACTGAAACATCAACAGTATAAGTGTTGAAACAGCAACTATTTGTTGTTTTTTATTGACTGAGTTTACTTTCCTGTGTAAAGTTGAGTAAATATTACTGAAAAACCAAATACTGTCGTACACAGTATATTGATTAAGAATGCACCTTCTTAGGAATATTTGCAGACTTCAGTTGTCTTTCTGCTAGCAGGATTTGACTGTGCTTCTAATTTCACTGGCTACAATCACTTTATTTTCTGGGTAACAGAAAAATGGGTTGGTTTGTCCTCTGAGGTGCTCAACTGCAAAAATCTGAATAGACTTAACCCTCTGTGTGCTGTGTACACCAAGCTCTGTTCTTGGCCCATTGCTCTGCTCATGTAGTACAAACGAAAGAGGGGCTGTCAGTCACTGATGTTTTGGGGATGTCCCTAGCCCACGAGAGTCTTGTGTACACACATGCACTCACGAACACAGAGCTGGTTGGCTGTGGGCCTGCCAGTCCTTCTGCGGGACAGTAAAAGGCACACACTGTGATATTTGATCACTAACCACACCTATAGCACAGAGCCTTCTGGTCTGTCCTAGTGGCAGAATAACCCTGGCGATTACAGCATCTGTGGAAATAGCTGCCACATTTCTCTTCCCTTCATGTGATCTAAAGAGACTGAACATTAAAGAGTGGTAGCTAGACCCTGGCCCCCTCTCATCCTCATGCCTGACACCAACTGAGCGCAGCAAAGTCTTTTCAGAGAAAAGGAAAATTTAACTTAGATCTCTTTTCATTTTTTTTTTGTGTTTTTTTTTTTTTTTTGTGTTTTTTGTTTGTTTGTTTGTTTGCTTTTGTTTTGACTGCTGGAAGTATATTTAGCCTAATCATGCTTAAAGTAGGCAATGATGATCCATCTTATTTATTTATTGTTGTCTGCTAGAAAAGAAATCTGTTTTTCTTCTGAGTACAGATCCAAGCCCATCCTATTTCTATCACTCACTGTGCTCCCCTATATGTAAGCTCCCGCATAATCTGTTTGAAGCTACCACCATTTATAGGACTCTTATTATCTTCCCAGACTCTGCAAAGACTATATGGAGAAACGAAACAGCTTAAGTAAGCTTTTTTAAGGTTTTCTTTTTTCCTACTCATTGGTTTAAAGAACATTTGGCCAAAATCTAACTTCTGCTCTTTTACTGCTGTTTTTGCTCTTTCAGTAGCAACAAATCTTTCATTTTGTGACAAGCTATTTCCAGGATGACCTGTTATGATATGACAGAAAAGTACAGCTTAAGAGAGGAGGAAAGAGAAAGAACAGATGATATCTCATAACCCCGCAAACAAATCCTGTTGTCATGAAAAACATGCCTATTAATAGCTGTAAAGACGAAGGAGAACAGGTACTATTTACAATTTTAAAAGGATGGCTGCTAAGCTGAAGGTGTTCCTAAGGACTTTGAGCTGCTTTGTGATGGTAGTAAGTCACTATTGGTTCTAAAAAATGCCTGGCAATAAGCAGTGACAAAAGAGATACAGCATAGGCAGACAGGGAATACTCTTGAAGCTTAATCACAAGAAAATTGGAGATTAATAGATTACAACTGACTTCAGTGCCCATAAGGAATATGGTGTAAAGCTTTCATTATCTTCAATTTTAATTCCACATTAGTCTTTTGGTGTGAATCCTTCTTGAAAAGACCTCAGAAGTGGGAAGATAGGTAGACCAAAGAAGCCTTGACTTCTCTGCTAATTAAATAATAGAACCATTCACAAAGTGGGAGGTTTTGTTTACATACTCATCTTCCATGTAGAGAAGGTTAAAAAGTATTCCCAAAGATGACTTTCCCAGTAGGTCCTATAAAAGACTGCAGAATCTCTGAGGGCCATGGCTAAAGTGGGATGTATAGTGCATCCATCTGCCCAGGCCATTGATGATCTGAAACTCTGGCGCATGTGCCCTGTCTAGGACTGGATGGTTGTGCCTTTACCAAGCCCCACATCTTCTCTAGTTATGACTTATGCATTCCTATCCACATGCCTATTTAGGGACAGAAGTCAAAGTAGCATGTTGCTATATTTGCAAGGCATCAGCTTCCTTTAGGATTAACATACACGGAAGACAGTTGATGATTGCTAGGAAAAATATGGGCTGCAGGTGTGCACAGCATCGCATGAACCCTTCTTTCTAATAGTATCTCGGCCATACATTCACAGGAATACAGACCTTAAACCAGAAAGGACCATGATGTTATATGATCTATTGTACAATTTTGAAAAAACCCTTCACTTCTTTGTGCCCTCTCTGCCCATTTGTAATGTGATGGTAATCAGAGGATAAGTTCGCCTTGATATTTTTTCAAGGAAACATGTTTTGTGTCCCCAACTACAAGAAGATGGATTCCTTCTGTTTTTAGTTGTGGTGCATGCTAAATAATTAGTGGGAGGTACCTATTTACTCGTGATATTGAGAGGTTAGTCCTTAGTGCCTAATCCAAGTTCATCCTACTTTGAAAATTTGAATGCAGTGAATTTGATGAGGACAATATTGTTATAGAGACAAGCAGACTGTGCAGAAAGCCTTGACTTCAATGCATACTTTTTGTGCAGCTTTGGCCATACTATTTAACACTCCCTCTCCATTATTTCAATTTGTAAAATGAGTGCAAATATTGTTTCTTTTTGTATCAGGATAAACCCCATTTTTATGTAGTAGTAGAGCATACAGGCTAAATCCTTAGCTTAGGAAAATAATGGATGTGCCACTGCTGATTAATGCTAGCTGAACATCTGTTTCCTGAGGTAGAAAATATTTACCCATAAAACACTTTATCACTGGTAAATGTATTTAAGAATTTTTCTATTCCATTTTGCCTTCCTCCTCAACCATGATATGTAACGAATACTGTAAGTCCATTTACTTAGTTTTTAAAAATAATTTTCTGCTAGTTCCAGAAACTCAGAATTTCTGAATTCAGAAGCAGACACATTGTCATAAATAATAAAAAAGAGTCATTTAAGACAACTGATCATTCACTGGTTAAAGAGAAAGGTTCTTTTTTATACAGGAGCATTTCTTATGATTATTGGTAAATTGTTTTTATATTATATGACTAAAATTATGTCAGTCATGTGATCACAAATAAAAGAATTCTATCCTTCTGAATTATTGTCTCTCATACAAAAATAAGTGCAACAAAGACATCGTGTACATGTTCTTTCATAGGAAGAATAACTAATAATACCAGCTACAGGAGTCCATCAGCTGGATATAGGATGCACCGTTTGTTTTTTGTGAAGAGTTCTCCGGTATATCAACTGCGAGTCTGACATGGAGAGAACTGAACTGTATTTTCCTCAAAAAACATTATTCCCTTGAATGAAAGCCTGGACAAAATATTATGTGGGAGCTGTATTGGTAGAGAAGGAAGATAACACCCTAAAATGGACTACTCACAGGCATTATTTGCAATCAGAAGCTACTCTAGGAGAAAATTTCTATTGAAAGCTAAAATGGTACCATGTTTAGTACAATAGCCATTTCCTTCAGTATCTGTATGAAAAGATAGTTTAAAAGGCATCTTTTAAAATACTCTTCCTTGACAAAGGAATAGACCTGCATTTTCCTCCAATGTTGTAGACAGAAATGGTAAATATATGCAATTATCTTCATATTGCAAGCATGGGTTCAGCATATGAGGACATAAAGAGCTGAAAAATGATACAGTGCTTGCATCCATTTGGGAATGACAGGAACGTTAAGGAGACTGATAGGACCCAGTCGTCTGTTGATGTAACCTGACATTGCTCCATTGAAATAGATGGAGCTATTATGATTCATGCCCGCAGAGGAGCTGGTCAATAAGTGCATTGCTTTGAGACTTGAGCTTTTCTAATATTACAGTAATTTTAAGTGCTGTGGATGTTTTACTTTTTTGTCAGGATTATATATGTATTCATATCTTCTGCAACCCACCTGACGTCTTATAATATGAAAAGAAAATCTTAAAGCTTTCTAATCTGTTAGTCCTTGATTCCTTTTTTCAGGCAAAGCTCTCAGCACTCAGACTTCAGTGAGCCTTCAGCCGTATTACAAACACACACTCTGTGTTTAAATGAGCCGTTTGCTGTGTGTGTGAATGTGCACTGGAGCTGGTCACTGCTACTGGACTGGGCTGGACTCAAAATTTCACTTTCACAAACAGAAGTGAAGTGCACTGAAGTCTACTTAATACCTTATTTCATGCTGACCTGATTGATAGGTGTGATTTTAGCAAGCTAATATACATTAACAGCATTGATTCTCCAAAAAGGTGTCTAACTGTATATAATTTTTAAGTACTCTTGTACTTTAAATAATAAACTAATAACTTTTAAGTACTCAATTGGGAGTATCTAAATTTATTTTGACCTTGCCTCTTTTCAACAAAAAAAGACTGCAAAACTGTATCTGGTAGGTTTGACACAGAGTCTTATCAGTGACAACTATCAATGACGTGACATAATGGTCCGGTATGCCAGTATCCTCAATCAACCATATTCCAACAAATATTGCCCAGTGTAAGGCTGTGTGTGCAGAGATTTACAGTAAAAAGTATACCTGTGTTCCTCATATGCTATACATGCTTCTAAAATTCATAGAGTTGCAGAGACTCGAGGTTGTTGAAATCCTGAGTAACCCAGATTTTGAACACATTGTCACAGATAATGAATACTTCTCATAAGGCTTTTGTGCCTCTGGATGTCACTGTTGTTTTGCAATAATATAAACAACGTTATATGACAAAGCAGCAAATGAAAATGGTATAATCGTCACCATCTTATGTTTCTTAAAATGTATAAGGCTGAATACACTGGCAATCTAAGAGATCCATTATTTCAGTGTAAGAGATGAACAGCTGAATATGTAAAATAAAGTTTACTTCAGTTTAATATTAGGTAAAAATGAAAAAACCCTATACATTTCTTCCTAGGTGAAAATAAGCCTCTCTGGTGTCCTGAAATGCACTCCTTTAGAAGGACTTGAAAAGGTATATGAGCCCTCTTTGCTCTGATGTGGCCCTATCAGACTGTGTGAGTCAGATGCAGTGGTGCAGTGTGTGAGGAGGAAGTGGGTAAGTGTCAAACACCAGACACTACAATTGCTGCTCACAGCTGCTCAGAAGAAGAATGGAGTTTACTTTTCCCAAGAAAATCTGTTATGCATTTGTTACAAAATTGGGGGCAAAAGAAGGAAGGGAAAAATCATACCTTTGTTCCTTTGTAGTCTCTTGCACAACAAACAGTCTGCCATCTGGAAATATATAAAAATAGTGGAGATTTAGTAATTAGGAGGGCATTTTCATAATCTTAAATTGCTGCAATTGCCCCAGTTATTTATTACAAAATGGGACGTCTTTCTGCACTGTGTGTCAAAAATCTTCCTTAGAACACAGAAGATTTGTCATGAACTCGTAGGAGTAGTAGGATGTGACAGAGAGATGAATGAGAGAGTGTACAATTTTCTAAATGTGTCTGATCCTTAGGGTTTTTTTTGATAATTCAGTGGATTAGAGTGGCTGCCTTTGTTGGAAGCATCAAATGCTGAATAAAAAAGGAAATAGAGCATTTTATAAAAAAAAACCCCAAAAACCCAAACCCCAAGAATCTCCCAAAAAACAACACAAAAGCCAACCAACCAACCAACAACAACAAAAAACCTGAAAAAAAAATAGTTTTTTAGAATCCTTGAATCTCAAATCTAAGTAGGAAGTTTACCTGTTTAGGACCTTCAGGAAACACTGGCATCCTGTGTTTTGAAGTCAGTAGACAATGACTTAAGTTTGGATAGAAGCTCTTTACAAATGAGTATCATAGGATCCCACTCTCAGTTAGAGTCCCACTGACTTCCATGAACAATGAATTAAGGTAGTCAAGCTACTTTAGTAGATTAATAGATATGAGTATGTCTGAAGTACTCCTTGCTATTATTACTGAGCTAGACCAAAGCAAATGTATTAAATCATTCATAAACTGTAGAGAAGAAGCTGTTCTTAGGCTGTTGTCCTTTTCCCAGTATCAGGGTGCTAATGTCACATTGTGCTATCTGGATGAGTTTTCATTGTTTTCTCTCTTTTAAGCCTGCAGACAAATATCTTACACCTTTCTTTTATGGCTTCAAGCTGCTACCATTACAAGCCTGTTTAATAAGGCTTTATGAACTAATTAATATACCTTTATCTATATGAGCTTTTCTCTTTATGTGCCTGGTTGCTACAGTAATTCTATAACATTACAAGAAGCTATTTATTTTCAAATTACCAATGTCAGCATGACCTTTTACCACATAGATAAGTCAAGGTTCTTGCCTGCTCCTGCATTGAGGGTAGCTCAGACTGCTTAGGGCTGGCTATAAATTACAGGCTGATGAGAGAATGTGATGATCTCTGTTCCTCAATGTGTATGAAGCCGTTCATTCTCCTAAAGTAAGTGATGTATAAGGGATGTAAAGTAAGGTATTCTCAAACACTGGAAAGGAAAGTGAAACAGTCAATTTATGAATTTGAAATGACAGTAAGCAAGACCATTAATGAATGTGCTTACTGGGAAGCCAGTGTCCATGTGCCTGAGCCAGTTCCTGATGGTGCCTGTGATTGGACCTCATGGCCACCAAGGGACATCTTTGATTGTCATGGTTTAAGCCTAGCCAGTGACTCGGAACCACGCAGCTGCTCACTCACTCCCCACCTTCTTCCTTCCCCTGCTCCCAGAGGGATGGGTAGGAGAATTGAAAGAATGTAACTCCCACAGGTTGAGATAAGAGCAGTCCAGTAACTAAGGTATAACACAAACCTCTGCTGCTGCTACCACCAATAATAATAATGATAAGGGAAATAACAAGGGAAGAGAATACAACTGCTCACCACACACCGACCGATACCCAGCCCAATCGAGCCCTGATCTGGGCCTTCCGAGTAACTGCCCCCAGTTTATATAGTGGGCATGACGTGCTGTGGTACGGAATACCTCTTTGGTCAGTTTGGGTCATGTGTTCTGTCTCTGCTTCCTCCCGGCTTCCCCTCCTCCCTGGCAGAGCATGAGGCTCAGAAAGTCCTTGGGCAGAGTAAACATTACTGGGCAGCAACTAAAAACATCGGTGTTATCAGCACTGTTCCCAGGCTGAAAGTCAAAACCACAGCACCACACCAGTTACTAAGAAGGAGAAAAATGACTGCTACTGCTGAACCCAGGACAGTATCCACCCCTTATTTCATGCCATTCATGTCATGCTCAGATCCCACATTTTTCAATATACCATCACTCCTGTCTCAGATGTGTATATATGTATATATATATATATGTACATCCACAGACACACAAAGAGAGAGATATCATTCCTTACTGCATGGACCAATCCCTATAAAGCTGCTGAGTGCATCTAGTCCATGATGTTGGGCTCCATCTCTTGTAAGTCTTTCAGAGCAGGAGAGGCTGTGCGCAGTGCTGGACTGTTGCCTGCTAATGACACTGCAGAACTTGTCTAGTCACTGCTGAGCTCGTCTGGTTTTGTCAAAGTTCATTCTCTGTTGGGATGATCATCAGAGGAAGTCAGGGGCAGTCGCTGGTGACCTGAAGACATCTAGTTGGTGGGCTATAAAAGTGCTACATAGCAGGCAACGGCATACAATTGAGTTCATTGTCTTGTTTTCCCCTAAAATCAAATCCCTTTGAGGTATACATCAGAATTCCCCATCTTTCTGCATTACCCACCAAGTATGTTTGGGTCCCTGAGCAAAAACAATCCCACGAGTGGGTTTGTCTTTACCTGAAGCAGGAATAACCCAGACTGTCTTCCCCAGCAAATGCTTTATGTGCACCACAGGAACTTTGTCCCCTTCTACAGTACGTAAAAGTTCTGACTGGGCTGGGCCAGCCCTGTTGGCAGATCCTCTGGTGTTCACCAACCAGGTGGCC
>WYDI02002146.1:22777-35929 GCA_009867235.2 Psittacus erithacus
TGACTCGATTCACCCTCTCCTTCAGCAGTTTCTGCAACTTGCCGTCGAGGATTCCATACAGCTGCCTTCCATCTCTGCCACTTCCAAAGCACTGGAGGGAACTACTGGACTAGATACTTGGCTCATACGATCCCACACACCATGCCGCTCCTGACTGTCCAGCCCCGGGGAAAATCTCTTGGTGGTCCTCCTAGATTGTTGTTTAACCCTAGACAAGACCCAAGCCGGACTCTGCTTAGCTTCCACAATCGGACAAGATCAGGCATTCTCAGGGTGATGTGGCTGTAGGCAAAACATAAAAAGCATATGCAGCAACAAGCTGTTTCCCAGCAAAAGGAGCAAGGTGCTTTCAAGGGCATTGAAAGGCTCTAATTACTCTGCCCAAGATCTTCTGCAGGATGTGTTTTGTGAGGTCATATCAAAAGGCTGGTGTGGATCATAGAATCATAGAATGGTGAGGATTTGAAAGGACCTTAAAGACCATCTAGTTCCAAGCCCCCTGTCATGGCAGGAACCTCTTCCCCTAGACCAGGTTGCTTAAAGTCCCATCCAGCCTGGCCCTGAACACTGCCAGGGGTGGACAGCCACAGCTTCTCAGGACTACTTGTTCCAGTGCCTCACCACCCTGACAGTAAAGAATTTCTTCCTTATATCTAACCTAAAAATGGGTCTCTCTTTCTGATCTCTGGTTCCACCAAGCCTAGTATCTGCGCTGACTAACTGCACGAACCATTGAAAACTCTTGTTCCAAAGGAACAAGATGCAAGTATTTATATCAATGTAGCATATGAGGCCTTGGTATAGCACGGATTAAGATTGTCTCTTGGTAGTGAACTAACCTCTAATGGGAACCTATCCCTTCAAAAAGCTTTGAATCTCTGCAGTAACCATAAAAGACGTGTTTGAGTAGAGCCACTGAAGAACTGTAGTTCTTTCTTGTCATGACCATGACTTCAGCATTAGTTTGCCTTCCAATGTATTCAAAGACTCTTACAGGGGGAATTATTTGGAAGTATTTATTTTCTTATATTGAAGCCATCCAGCTTCTCACATCTGTCTGTCTTTTGAAATGACTGGAACTTGCCAATAGCAAGATGCCAGTGCAAATATTTAGACTTTAAGCACATGTGTTATTTTGATGAAAAAAAATCCTCGAATACAGAAACTTAAAAGAAGTGCGGTGATTTTGGAAAGCTCTTGGAAAAACTGGAAAAATGGATTAAAGTCTCCTAACTTTCAGTCCAAAGTCTTACTTTCTCACAAAGATGTTTTCCATCCAAACATTTTTCTTCTCCTCTCAGTTCAATAGTTCAGCCTTGCATGGCTGATTTTTGTCATGAGTTTTTGCTTCATTCACACAAGTTTGAAAGACTTTGCTGCTTTCCAGTCTGCAGTTCTGATAGTGATTCTCTAGAAAATGTTAACTTGTATTGGTAACACAGATAATTTAAAACAAAAAATAAAATTAATTGGAAATAATAAATATTACAAACATACTACTCATATAAGAAAACCTCTTTTACTCTACTGTAGTTTCAAAGTTATGGATAAACAAAAAAATCATTGTATTTGTTTCACAAGCAGTTTTGATTTATTTGGATTCTTCAAAAGTGCATAAAGTCAGCTTTCTTTTAAAGATAGAACTGATCAAACTTCCTTCCATTAATGTTAAAATATCAGATTCTGGACTATTACACAAAAGGATAAAAAATTTAATCCCTTTAGTATGTAGTGTATCTAGGGGAAAACATCCACAAAAGGACAGAAATTAATTTATGTGGTATTTGTGTGACTATCATACATGCTTTCAAAGGATTTCTATTGTAATTCAAGATTAGTTGAGCTTAAGTTAATGGACTCTTAAAGTATTACCCAAAGCTTATTATGATAGACTATAGGAGCCACTTTTTAAAATGTTTTTTAATAATATCAACTACAAGGTCCCTGAAGACATGATATTCCTAGACTTAGCATTTCTTCATCAAATATTAAAATAGGTCAAGCAATTTTGTTTCAGTTCCTTTTCTGCTCATTCAACTGCTGTAGCATGCATACTGAGTAGAATGTATTATGTAGATTTACCAACTGTTGAGTTCCCTGCTTTGTTTCATTATCTTGTTTATTTTGTAATATATACTGAGAGCGGAAGAACTACAATTACATCCTGAGGAAACCTGATATTTACTAATTCCATAAAGTTAAGGTCATCTTCCCTAGCAATGGGAGAATAAATTAATTGATCAGAATTCATTCTTGCAGATGCAAGAAAGCTGTAATGAAAAGACTGACCTGAGAACAGATGACTCAACAAGGTTCACGGTTGCATGATTAAAGTACTAATAGCTTATGGTATGAATATACTGTTGTATAACTGTGGATCAAATTGGAATATTTGCACTTGTCAATTAGAATTTGGCTCAGTTAAGGGCCTCAAAATTTTGTTCTTAGGGCCTAGTAGCAAAAGACAACTCCCAAAATGCATATCTTCCTGCCTTACTTTCCAGCTGGACAACCCTTCTAAGCAAGTATGTAGCTTAATACCACCAATCTGGCATTAAATTCTGTATGAAGTTTCAGAGAGGATTCAGACAGAACAGGGCTATGTAAACACAGTAAACTATTATTAAAACCTTCATTTTGGTGAAATACAAAGGAATGTGACCCTTCAGGCCTCTTTTATTTAAAAACTGAAAGTACAAAGTAGTGCACAGAAATGACACATTTAAGGTGGACATTTAGAATGGAATTACAATATTTCAATATTTCAAAAATCAAGGTGCACACAATTTTTACATAATAGCTGTCTCAGAACACCTCTTAGAGCGTAAATTGCAGTAAAGACCTCATAAGCTTATAGTCCATCAATAATATTGTTAAATTAGTTTTCATACCTTTTGCTATACAGTAGCAAAATGCTGTCATTGATTCCATCAAAAGCAAAATCTGGCAGCAGAACCATTGCTGGGCAATGCCTAAACTTTCGCAAGTCTGGTTTTGATTTTAAGCAATCGAATATTCAGCAATTCAAGAAGCTGACATTTTTGGCCAGAAAAATGTTGCAGGGCTTTTATAGAGGAATGTTGTTGATCCAGGAGCAAGATCCATGAAAGAATATGTCACATGTAGTTTGGAGTCTGCAGGCTAAAATTATCCATGAGTCTTTGATTTGATTTTGATGCCAGAGACAACCTTTTCTCTGATATCCATGCCAAACTCTATCAAGTCCTTGTCAAGTAAAATTGTGTTTCAGTGTTCCCCTTTTGACAATACTGGTGTATCATTATCTTGGTTTACCTTTCTTCTGTGTGCATGATTCAGTTTCTAGCAATTTAAAATACTTATCATTATGATTTAAGAGATGCATTACTGTTCATGATATATTTAAAGATGAGCTGCTAGCTATACTGATTGAATTTGAACAAATTTGAAGTTGAACAACTTGGGTTTATTTGTTTGAACAGCTGGCTGAGAAATAGACTCCATGATTATCCTCTTGTCATTCAAATCAGTCTCAGATTTATTTCCACTCCAAGCACTACAAAATACAAGACAAAATAAGACTCATTTTTTTAAATGGTGACTGTGAACAGCAAAATAAAACAGGCATTCCCTAGTGTCATGGTTTAAGCCAGCTGGTAATTCAGAACCCCTCAGCTGCTCGCTCACTTCCCACCTTGTTCCTGCCCCTGCTCCCAGAGGGATGGGGAGGAGAATTGAATTCCCACAAGTTGAGATAAGAATAGTCCAGTAACTAAGGTATAACATAAACCACAGCTGCTACCACCAATAATAATAATGATAAGGGAAATAACAAGGGAAGAGAATACAACTGCTCACCACCTTCCGACCGATACCCAGCCCGACCCAAGAGCGATCAGGGTCTTCCAAGTAACTGCCCCCAGTTTATATAGTGGGCATGATGTGCTGTGGTATGGAATACCTCTTTGGTCAGTTTGTGTCAGGTGTCCTGTCTGCTTCCTCCCAGTTTTCCCTCCTCCCTGGCAAAGCATGAGACTGAAAAGTCCTTGATCGGGGTAAACGTTACTGAGCAACAACTAAAAACTGTTATCTGCACTGTTCCCAGACTATAGTCAAAAACACAGCATTGCACCAGCTACTCAGAAGGGGAAATATGACTGCTACTGCTGAAGCCAGGATACATAGGAAAAGACTTCATCCAACATTCCTGCAAGTTACTGCAATGCATCTTTGGACTTGCAGAATTTTAATAAGTGGTGTAAATGTGCAGTCTCAAGAAGCTAGCAATTTCTACAACTCCCTGTCTTTTTACTACCTGCCTTGTTACCTCTTGATTGTAAATGATGGCCAAGATTGCATATCAAGAGCTTTTCTGAAGGGGTTGCAAGTTCCTCATGTATGTGAAGTATTTTTCACATTCCTGGTTCTAAAATAATTAATGATTGCAAGATAGAAATGTGAACAACCTGAATGTTAATAACTACAACTTCTTTTTTTAATCAATTTTTAAATATTAGGAATTTGCAAAACTACTTATACAAATGAAATTGCCCCATCTTACTGGCTATAATATTCCTGCTCAATTATGGTACTGCTAAGACATACACTTTATCAAGTTAAATAAATGAGCGTAATTCTTCAAAGGCTTTGTGTAATTGCTTCTAGATTTGCCATCAGCTGTACTTGTCTTTGTGATTGTATCTGTACTTGATACATTTTCATATTGTAATTATATGGTAATTGTTTGTGATTGTATCTATGAGGTTTTTATGCAGTAATTTTGAATGGCAATTGTCTGATTGTACCCTTGCTGGAAATTTTAGTACTTCTTTTTCTCAGAATGTACTTGCTAACAAGCAATTCACATAGACCAATATATACTAGACTGAAAATTATATAAATGAAATGGGAGGACATTTCTACAAAGATAACACATTGTGAATTGTAAAAGTGAGTACTTTAATGATTTATAACTTTTCACATAAATTTCTTCTGCCAAAGAAAACTGCTGGAGAAAGACTGGTAACTGTATTATAACTCAGTAGCTTTGGGGGTTTTCACATTCTTTCTGCTCATTCCTGTCTGTAAGTTCTTATGAGCACTCTATCTAATGGCACAATTTTTTATAAGGTAACCTGGTTCCACCGACACTTTTTTCAAGGCAGAAACGCAGCTTAAAAGCAGAGCCAGGGCCAGCTGCATGCATGTGCAGGCATTTTCTTGGGTCCCATCCAGTGGCAGGGACTTTGGTGTGGGGTGGACAACTGCCGCCACTGTGCTCCTGTTAACTGTTCCCAGAAAATCCTTGCCATAAGCTCGTTCCATGTAGGTGATTTTGGTAGCAAGCATCCCAAATGATTTGTGTTGCTAGAACATCTTGAGGCCCTCGATACAGCCTCGTATGAGAATTAGGAATTAGAAAAATTAGAAATTTTTAAGATCATATGTAAGCATGGTTTAGCTGCACAGAATGATGAATTCTAAGCTCATTCCATAAATTCTGCTGTATGAAATATAATTTCACCCAAGCACTCACGTATAGGAGAAAAAAGCTAGTTTATTGTCAGCAGTGCTAATTTTAGAATGAGCTTGATTTTGCATATTTAGGGACTGGTTTTCCTCATTTTCATGATCAGTAGAACTAGAAAAAAAAGTAGATTTTGAAAAACTCTCTGAAACCAATGCTCCAAAATAAATTTCAGGCTTATGGATTTTATTTTATTTCTCAGTAAATGCATTTTTTTTATTTTTTTAGTTTATTAACTTTGAGACATTATGGGTTGCAGTCATGGTCTGTTTCATCATACAATGTCACTGGCAAGGAATTCTCAAATTATTTTTTAAAAAATACTGCAATGTTTAGATATTTGATTTTTGATGTTTTTCTTACATGTCTTGATTTCAGATATGTGAAGTTGAATAAATCTGCTACACTCAGCATATTTTCTTAATTGGTTGATTTTCCTTCCCCTCAGAGACTATTCATTCTGTTCTGACACTGCTTGTATTTCTTGAAATAATGATTTGCTATTCATTCTCTATAGCATATGTTTTTTCTGTTCCTTCACTTTTTCCTCCAATCTGTCTGACAGTAGATAACAAAGGTAGAAGCAGGCAAATATTAAAAGATGCCACCAGCCCCAACCCAAGTTAGGTCTACTCATTCAGTGGCCAGAATTCAGCAATAAAGAATCAACAAAAGGATTTCACTGCAGGCTGCTTATGTTAACAAATGCTGGATGCATGAACCATGGATAGTGAGCAGACAAGACCAGATGTGCTATTTAAATGGATTAGGTAGGCCAGTTAACTATTATTTGTAGTCACTGCAATTCATCTAATTGAGTCTGTTCTTTTGGCAGTGATCCCAATAAGCAGATATTTAATTGCCCAGTATGCCTGTGGTAGATAAACAGACTAAATATAATCTACTTCTAATCTATTAAGTGGATCCCTTAAGCATAAACCATCCCTACTCTTTTTTTAAGGGTATGAGTAACTTGAAAGCACTGGTTTTACTACTTTCCTCCAGCCTGAGGGGTGCTCTATGGTTGCCCAAGAGAGAGAGCACAAAGAGTTAAACAGCATGCAATGAAAGGTGTGCCACTTTTCCAGAGAAAAAAAACTGTACTTAAAAAAATAAGCCTGGCTCTTCTACAGTAAGTCTTGCCTGAATGGAAATGTCTTAAAGGACTTTATGAAAGTTGTCAGGATTTACAGTTATTCACAGTTTAAAATTTCCTCAAACCACTGGATCTTGTGAAGCTTATCATGATGATGAAAATATATAGACTTCCTATATTTTACAGATACCTAGAGTCCATTAAAAAGGAAAGAAGCATTCATGGCTAAGAGACTTGAAAGACAGAAGGTAATGCTTATATCTGTGCTTTCTGAGCTGTTAATACACCTGAAACCTGGAATTGTTTCTGCAATCTGCTGCAGACTTCATGGGATTAACCAGTGTCAGGATGAGGGCCGTGTCCCTTCTCTGGTGCTTGTGGCCATGTCATTGGGCTGTAGGAGCTATAAGGGGTCAAATGGGTCTCTGAGAAATAAGCACAAGAAGACAGACATCAATGGAACATGGAGGTCATGTGCTGTTGTGCTGCCTTCTAGGAAAAGAGGATTCTGATTTTTGGTGTCTATTTTCAGGTTCATATCTGTGTTTTACATTCGGTTAGCATTACCTGCAGGCCAGAAAGCCTTCTACAGAAGCAATCTCCATCTGTCCTCTCTAAGCAAGACAGACTAATTACTTGCTACCGCTACATGCTAATCGCTGGGTTTACCTGGGCTATTGTTTAGTAACCTGTCGTCAGTAAATATTTCGAACCTTGTGTGGCTGAGGAAGGAACAAGATCAATATGTCCATTCATGTAAGACCTCTCTAATCACTTGGCTACTACATGAGAGAACCATGAGGCTTTTAAAAAATTATTAAAAACAGTAACATTTTTATTTCCTTTCAGATCACTAAACCCACAAACAATTTCTTACTTGAATAAGTAGGTAAGGGATTGGTATTTTCCATGTGAACTGTCTCTGAAGCTCTTAGCCCTTCTTTACTTAATTGAAAGGGTCCTGAAAATGAACCAGCACAGCATGCCCAGCATTCCTGGCACAAAAGTAGCTCAGGTCCATTGGTTTGAAGGCTTGGGACTTCACAGAATTTGGTACCATGTGGAGTAAAATTTGCTCTTTTTCAGTCAACAGCAAAAGAACTTCTCAAGCTCTGTTATGTACAAATGCCCCAGCCTCCTGTTGCGTTCTGCATTCATAGAGCTTCATGTGCACCTTGGAAAGTAGGCAATTTCCAACCTTTCCTTCTCCCTTAAGCTTGACAGCTGGCCTTGATACAGAGTCCATGTTCAAAGCAAAACTAAGTGTCTGATTGAGGAGTGTGTATGTGGTGGTAACAGAAAAAAAAGAAAAGAAAAATGTAGGTTAAGAACTAAACCACATTGAGATGTAAGGTGGGCATTTGTTTGTAGACTACTGATAGACTTTGTACAGACAAAACTTCATCAAATAATAAATACTACCAAAGAAACCATCCTAAATTTCAGAGTGTTTGCTAGCAATTGTTTGTACACATTTACTGAGAATAACAAAGAATCTGGCAACTTTAAGTGGCAACAGTAAATTATATATCATAGAATCACATACGTTCAATGACACTTGTTTACTTTATACTAATTGGTTTAGTAAGTACCAATTATATCACTAAATGGTTTTCTGAATGCTAATGTATCAGCTACATCTCTCATTTCCCTGTGTATTTTGTACTTAGAAAATGAAGCAGCAAGATTTCTCTTTCATACCTATTAGTTATCATTACATTCTCTAGTGAAATGGTATTTCAGATGTAATGATATTTGCAAACATATTTAGACTGAAGTTCTCAACATTCATGTTAAATCTTAACCCATTATATTACTCTAAGCAGGAGAATGTAGAGAAGAACCATGCAGAAAACCATATGAAAATCAGAAAACCAAGCTGAAAATCATATGAAGCTATGAACAGAATGTGTGTTATAAATTTTTCTGTATATCACATTGATTGACTAATTAACAGAAGTATAAAGGCTTTTTAATGACCTTAACTATCAATATATCCTAATTCACCTCGGGAGCCACTTAATAATCCATCACATGAGTGGTTCCTCAGAATAGAAGTGGCTTTATTATTACCATAGGTGTTTGGTGGACTTTGTATGCTGAAGATTTTTCTGCTAAAGAATAATATTTTGCTGAAACTAAAAGTCTTGCAGGAATATGTCAAATCCAATAAAAATGCAGCTTGTTTCAACAAGAAATGTAAAAACAAATAGTTCGGCTTTGAAGTGATATTGGAAATGGAATGACAATCTTAATTTAGTTTCATATAGAGCTTTGCTTCATTTTAGATGAAAATAAAGCAAAACAGAAACAGTATTTTGTATCAAAATATTGATCTGAAATGACAAGGATTAAGTCTAGACTTCTTATGCCCATCTTCTGTTTAACTTCAAGTACTAAAATATCCAATATCACCCTTGGGTGTTTTGAAAAACAGTATAGATGTTTAACATCCACAAACAGCTGAAAAAGAACAACATTTTGCTTGTGCAAGTAGGTATTAAAACCAGGTGTATCTGAAAAGAACGTGTACATATTCTGCAAATGATAAGGCAGATGAGGCTAGCTGTAAGTGAACTTGTTTGCACTCCCACAGGAGTCTAGCTGCAGTAGAATTGAGCCCTATGAATTAATTTATCTTGCTTTCAGGCTGCTTGGCAGCTTTTGGCATTCATGCTTGTGTATTTATGGCTGGCCTGAGGAGGTACACATGGTATGACAGTGTGCAGCACAGGCATATATCCTTATTCAGTGTTTAAACATGGGAGTAGTTGTTACTCTGAGATGTCAGCTGGCTCTCTCTTACAGAAGCTGTCATAGGGATTGCAGGCTGTGGAATTTACAATACTGTTTTAAAATACTATGTGATTTCTTTAGATTAAAGGACACTGTCAGGTTAAATCAGCATCACATTTCAAATTTTGTGTCCTTCCTCTATTTTTAATATGTTTCAAATTGAAAATTTTGAATTTCTTTTCCTTTTGAGGTGCTCTCTCTGCTGTCACACTTTGCTTTTATGCTAAACCCTGGTCCTTTGCCTATAAAAATATGATTTCTCTTTGGTTTTAAATGTGTTTTAAGTTTCTGACTAAAAAGTTAACATAAAAACATATGTTAAATGTTTGGCAAGGAGAAAGTCCTTTCACTTCAAAATCATCACTTCAGAATGTCCCACCGTATTTTCTTTTTTCAAAGAAAATCTGACATTCTAACTCAGTGTAAATGTAGTTTATTACAGTCTATTATTAGTATTATTTTTTTGCATGAGCTGAGCTACTAATCAGAACTGCAACCCTCATCATGTTAGATGCAAGGACTTTGACAGACTTATATCCAGCCCGTGAAGAATGCATGAAATGAGTTATGTACTACTCACCAAATAAGTAATAAAAGGTGTGGTTATTTAGACAGCCTACATATGCCCGTAAATGGTATCAAACTGTGAAGAGAGGAAAAAATAACCTTCCTTGTGTACATGCACACCTTCAGAACATGATATGATACTAAGAGCAAATTTATGTTTTGAGGTTCTATTACCTGAGCTGGGATCTTGTTGAGTATGTATATATAAAACAAAGTATGAAAAGATACCGTGCAGAAGTATCTGAGAGAAGGTTTACTGTGCTCTAATGTCTCCTTGCACCATGTAACAGTTCTAGAGGTGATACATCAGCGTTCACCATGGCCAGGTTGATTAAGTGTGCTAGTTCAAAGCTCAGAAGCTGCTAGAACATGCATCAGTGGATGAATAATCTCTTTTCCATTGTTTCCAAAAGGATGTTGTTACTGAAAATTACTGAAACTGAACGGGACAAAAATTGATAACCTCAAAGAAAAAAAGTTCAACGAAATCTAAAATTAAAAGGTACTGAAACAGATTTGATACAGTATATAGCAAGCTTGAGCTAAATGGGCTGTTGCCAAAACTGGGTATTACTTTATTTTGGACAGAGAGAATCTATTTTGAATTCTATCATCAAGTTGGCAAAAGCATAACTCATCATAATGTTAAAAATAATGACAAGCTTAGTCCAAGACAGCTGTGCAGCAACTGATGATGTCTATAAGATGCTCTTATCAGAAAGACAGTCTTTTCAGTAAACAAGGCATTGAGTATATACTTGCAAAACCTAAGGTTTGTGATGGATCCTGCTATTCATTGTCTTTGTGATCTTTAGTGTGTCACTTCTTGGCTGCTCTTCCTGCCTGGTTTTATGTCTTATTATATAGGTAGCAAACTCACTGGAACAGTGCCTATCTCTTATTTTCTAGCAATCTAAGTGAGACCCTTGGTTTTTCTTCCGTCCCTGTCAACCCAAATTTTAAAATCCCAGCCTCATTTGCCCTTCTGCAAACCTGTTTGTGCCTTCTGAACTCTTCTTGATCTTGCCTGTTCCTCTCATCTGCTCTTCCCTGCTTCAAGAGCTTCAGGGATCTTAGAGCTAGCAATGTCAGGACCATGCTTTGGATCTTCTGGGAAGCATATCTCCTGGGAAGCTATCATGCTGCCCTAGTCTGGGCTTGTGTCATACTTTGGTGTTTCGAGCACATATTTTGATGACTCTCTTGAATACATATTTTTTTCCAGAGGTGTATAAGTCAGAGCCTTTCTCAGTTCCATAAATCAACAAGAAATCAATGACAGGAAAGTCTGTAAAGAGATTGCTCAGGTCTGGCCAGGCTGCTTCTAGTTTTCCCAAAGTGAATATTTTATGACGAAACTACAGAGCTGAACTGATTTATGACAGCTCTGAAACAAAGAAAACCATTTTCCAAGGAAGTTTGTAATTAAGGAATGTTGAATGAAGTGTAGGACTTTCAAATATTTTTTTGAATTCAGTAAGATTCTAACGTTTTATTGCATCACACTGTTACAGAAAGGCTAACCACTTCTTCTACATGCTATGGAATTTTTCCATAAAGGGAAGAGTAAATTTCCCTGCCTAAACACCATCTGAAAAAAGATGCTTTGCAAGAAATTCTTGGTTTCCTATCGGAAAAAGAAAATTAAAAATCCATCTAATAAAGAACTTATAGGAAAGGACTTTATGACCTAAGCTTTTGTTTTCTAATTAATGTCAACAAAGTACTCTTTAAAAAATATTCTTTAAAAAATCTTCCCCAACATTCTATTTAAGCACACTATAAACTAAGGGGTTTTGTTTGTTCATTGGTTTGGGAGAAAAAGATCATTTTCTGCTGGGATTAGTGGTAGATTAATGGTAAGAGTCAGAAAAGGGAAAAAGAAATTATTTACGTGAGACCTCTTTATAAATGCTGGTACTAGAGTCCTTACTGTAAAGGATTTATATTAATGGCATGTCATATGCAGTAAGGAATAAACCACATACTCAATGTGGGTAAAAGCACTGAAATAAAATAGAGGGAGGATTAAATCAAGCTTTCAATTTTTTTTCCTGACAATAACTAATTTTGCATATACTTGAGGAAAACAAGATTGGATCATAAGGATTTGGACTAGCTACAGTTATACGCCTGCAAATGAACCTTTTAAATTTCAGTAGCTTCTAAAGGATTAATTTATATTTAACTGATATATGTATACGTATGCATACGTATGCATAAATGTACAAATATATGCATGATTGAAACCTGAAAATCTAGCCAAGAGAAAAAGATAGGCCAGTTTACTTAAATGACATAAACCAAATTTCTTTAAAAAAAGCACATAAACCCAGAGTTTTTGCTTTTAAAAACATCTAAAACAATTTGGTTTGGTAGGTTTATTTTCCCCCAAAAAATGTACCTGACTTTTTCTTAGTGAAGCTGAGAGGCAACAAAAGCTTTATTTAATAATGTCACCCATTGCAGAGAGATCTTAAATTCTAGATTGGGTTTTAAACTTAAAGTCCAGAAGTTGATTAAGGACTAGAATCCCTGACTGTGTTCCCGATTAACATTTCAAACATGGAGTGAAATATTCAGTCTCTGCATAACTGCAGAATATAGGCATCAGAGAAGAAAGATGCCTTTGAGTGATCTATTCTATTTCTTTGTGAGAGCAAGATTATAATTTTAAGTTGGCAGTTACAAGGGCTTTTCCAAACCTAATTTTGAGGCTTCCCATTGATAGGATGCAAACTGTTGCTCTTGGAAAAGTATTCTATGGCCTAAAAGTTCTTTCTGGAAAATGTGCTGATTCATTGACATCCACAAATCTTTTTCTTTCTCAGGTAAACTCTGTCTTATGAATGTAAAGGTATGCACCTTTATACAGTATACACCTTTACATTCATATTAAAATTTTAAGGTAAAAGTAAAAAAAATATAAGACCTGGAAAACATAGAGTTTAAAAAGATTTTAAAAGCTCCAACTTGCATACAAATAAAGACAAATGCAATAAAATGTTTTTTGAACGTATAACTTACAGAAAGTGACACCATTTTACACTGGAAGTGTAATAATCTCATACCTTTAGTACAAGACCAAATTTCTTCCTTCCTTCCTTCCTTCCTTCCCTCCTTCCTTCCTTCCTTCCTTCCTTTCTTCTTCTCTTCTTTCCTTCTTTTTTCCCTTCCTCCTTCTTTT
>WYDI02002147.1:0-22607 GCA_009867235.2 Psittacus erithacus
CTTGTTCCTTGGGAGCAGAGCCCAGCCCCCTCCTGGCTCCATCCTCCTGTCAGGCAGTTGTAGGGAGCCATCAGGTCGCACTTGATGTGCATAAATACAAGCATTTCAACTGTGATCACGTTCCGTGGCCCCTGGGCCAGGGTCTCAACACGGCTGATGTCCCGTTAGCAGCACAAAGCGGTCGTGGTCCAGCCGCAGGTGCACAGCCATGAAGCGTCCATTAGATGGCGAGCTCCTCTCTGCCATGGGATGTGCTCCATCCACGTGCCTCTGCCCTTCCGCCCGGCTTCGGGCTTGTGTCTGGGGAACACAGACTTGGCCGCGCCATGCACTAGGTGTGGCATGGATAAAATGGATTCTTCCAATGGTTATGGAGCAGCAAGGATTTGGGCAGAGCTGTAAAATCAGCGTTCTTGAAGGGAATGGGCTGCTATGGATCTGAGCCAACATCTGTTACAAGGGAGAGTACCTGGACTCTAAATGCCGCTCCACATCTGCTCAGTGGTTTTCTTGCCTGGGGAGTCTGTGGTGGGTACCGGCAATGGAAAACACTGAACACAGGTATTTCCTAATTGCTGTCTAGGCAGAGCAGCCTCACATTGTCTTCTCTGCTGTACCCCAAAAGCCAAGAGGGTGCTCTGGCAGCCCTGCACAAGGGTGGACAGGAGTCTGTAAGAACAACCTTCACCACCTTCACCCACCTAGAAATTCCCCAGGGAAAGGCACCCGGCAGTGCTTTCATCTGCATTTGAAAGAGAAAGCCCTTAGCCCTGGTAAGCAGGAGCACAATTCAACAGGGCTAATGGAATTGCTTTGCCTTTTCCATCAGGGAAAGTTCATTGAAAGTCTGATCTCATCTCTCTCCTCCTCCCAGATCCTTCCCAGGAGGTATGTGGGAAGGGATGTCTGCAGCCCTGACATCCAGGAATGAGTCTCGCAGTGTGCTCCAAAACTCAGTCCCTCCAAAACACTCAAGATCTGTTCTGTGGCTCAGTGCTCCTGGGATATGTGTTCTTCCCATAAACCGATCCTAGATCCCCTTGACTCGCTCTGCCTGGGCATAGGTTAACCCCATCCCCCGCGAACCAGCTACACTGCTGCCTGGCTTGCACAGACAGCTTTCCTAAGAGTACCTGCGGTCACAGCCCACCCTCTGCATCCACAGATTGGCAGCCTCTGGTTATTCCTGCTTAAAATATCACTGGGTTTTCTTCAATATTTGAATCAGGTTTGTTTGCTCTGAAAAGCTCAGCAGTAACTCACTGGGATTTGGGAATCTCTCCTCCCGGTCCCCACCTGCACACATGCATCTAATAGGGTTCACTATTTTCATCACACCCTCCTCTTTCTGCTGCTCTCAGCTTTGCCAGCGGCCTGACAGATGCCAGGGTTTGCCTTCAAAGAGATGTGCTCCCCACCCAGCACTGGTAATAGAAGGAAGAAGACAAGAACTGGGGAAACATCCTTTTGCAAAGTTCCTCTTGGCAACACAACACAGTTATCAGAGAGTAATTTCTCATTTCAGAGCAGCCATCCCCTGCGCATGGCACCCATGCATGGCAGTGAATGTCTTGCAGGGAGAAAGATGTCCCTCAGATCCCAAGTTCTGTCCTCATAGTCAGAACCAGCTTCTTGCTGCTTGGGACTGCCCAAAGACACAGCAAAGGGGTCCTTCACTTTCCACATACGGTCTTGCCTGCTCTTAGGGAGCTAGGCATAGTTTCTGAATGAACTCCGGAGATAAGATCTTAATGGGCCTGCCAATTTTTTGGTGGCAATGATGCATTTATTAATTTAATAATTAATTCCTATTTCTTAATGTCAACAGACCCTGATTCTTGTTGTCAGGATTATTTTTCTAACTTTTGGCTTCACAATTCTGGATTTTACATGGGTCAAAAGAACTGAAGATTTACATTTTTCGGTTTTAATGCTAAATGAATGTCTCTTGTGCTAAGGAGCAATGAGGGCAGAGCAGATACAAGTTCTGGTCTGATCACAAATATATTTGGGCTGGGAATTAGGAGAATTCCTGACAAGCCACCCAGTGAGGTTCTGAAACCCACTAGGTAAGAGGAAAACAGGAAAGAAAAGTGATGCCTTTGGAGTGGGAGATGGCTGGAGATAGGAGAGAGTCTCCTCTGATGGCAGCCTGCAATGGTCTCAGTGACACCTCGAGATCCCTTTGCCCTTTGAGCCTGATGAGCCAAGGCAGAGGAGTGTCCAGAGGCAGCATCCCCTGGCATACAGCTGGGTTTCGGGATGAACACCAGCATCCATCTGTGTTACTCATTGGAGGCAGGTTGAGAACAAACCCTTGAGCCAGCCCTGGGATTTTCCTGTTTCTTCTCTCCTGGATATTTTGCATTCTGCAAGCGAAGCAATGAGTCGTGATTCATTAGCTCCTGACCAGAACGCAAAGGCTGGGTCTGGCAGTCATAAAAATGGGTGATGAAAGCACCGTAACTCCATGGAGAGGCTCCATGCCATGCTGCAGCTGTGCAGTGCTGGGGCTACAATGCTGCATTGCTTCCCCAGAGCACAGCACAGCTCAGCAAGGAGCCACGGCCAGCAGTGTAGACACGTCAGCATGGTGAGAGCTGAGAAGCAATGAATGAACATGGCATCTTACAAAGGATTGTAGCACACTTGGAAAAAACCATTGCTTTAAATGGTGAGCAGCCACCACCTGAGTGCAGCTGCTCTGGGGTGGAACACTGCAGACGCTCAACAATTCATGACAGGGCTAAAAGGGGATGAGTGGGATCGTAGTAAGTGCCAGCACAATTTGCTCCAGGACACAAGTGCTGAGATGTCTCTGCAAACAGCAGCTCCACAGGCCCTTGGGAAACAAGAGCATGATGTGGACTAAGAGCAACATTTGCAAATCACACTGTGAGTGATGCCTAAGACAAGGATTTCTGATGCAGGGACATAACGTGGGCGCATACGGTCTAGAAAACTTTTCATCTGGTCTTTTCTCCACACCCCACCCCCGCCCCATCTCTTTCCCACTTTGCAAAAGAGCTCCTTTCTCCATGGATTCCCAACACGGACTGCTGGCAATAGGGAGAAAAGCAGAGAAGCAAGGCTGCAGGCTGCTGAGTACTGTATGGGCTGAGATGTGATCCAGCCCATGGCAGTAGCTGTCAGGACTTGTCCTCTTCTCTCCATCATCTCCCCCCCAAAGTTGGCACACAACTACCAACACCATGGACAGTTTTTCTGATGAAAGAGGTATATAGCGCTTTCAAGAAAGAACTTGGAACTAGAAGTCAATATTATCTGGGGAAGGGGGCTCAGCATGCTGAGGTGGTAGGAGAAGGACCAGTGGAGAAGGTAAGAGAAGGTGCTCCTGCTCCACGGTCCTAGGCTCATCATTGACAGCAAGTCTCTAGCTGCCAGGGGAAGCACGGCAGAAATAGCACATGTCTTTGAGGTTGCTGTAAGTGACCTAAGTCCAGCCTGCTGCCTGGTGAGCAATATGCAACATATGAACGAGCATTAAGCCAGAGCAGAAGCTATAAAAGAACCCTGTGTGCCCTCAGCCAGCCATCCCAGCCCTCTGCCTGAAGTGCCTGGGTAAAGCCAGGGTGAAGGGATGTGCAACCAGAAAGCTTTGGGTTTTGCTACCGCTTCACTTGCACTGCCATAGGTAACTGCCTAAGCACTGAAGCATTTACAGTGTCCCAGCTTAAGGCTGCCAGATGAAACTATTGACATTCACAGAGAGTCCCTGGGGTGGGGCAGAACGACCATGTCAGGAGTATCTGAGCTTCTCAAAATTGGCTTTTGTTCCTTCATAGGGAAAGAAAGAGTTATCAACTGTCAGGCCCCTCAAAAACTGTCTGCAGTAATGAGATAGGGAACAGGACAGTGGCTGAAAGCTGCAAGCAAGCTGCCCCCAGCTCCCAGTGCTGTCCAGTAAGCTCCCAGCCATGCCAGCAGGACACAGGAACTGTGCCTCCCTCCTCAAGGGGCTTCTTGCCCAGATCCTCAGTTTCTCTCCATCTGGTAGAGACCCCAACTGGATTCACCCAGCTGCTGTAGCCTGATCAGACCATGACTGTGCAGTGTGGGGGCAGCCAAATACACCAGTGTGGGAAATCCCTGAACCAGCCTCAGCAATGGAGGGGGAATGGCTTCATGAGAGCATCACTGTCCTTGCAGCCCCACATCTCCCCTTCCCCACAGTACTTGTTGTCCGGCTGTTCCCTGGCACTTCACAGTGTAGGTGTGTGGGATGGATCAGCCTGTGGGATGAGACACTTGGATGTACACCCTGTGTGCTTCCAAGGGATGGCCACCATCCAGTGCCATCAGCTGTCTCTCTGCTGGAGGCAGAAACACTGCCTGCCCTTGGGACCAGAGATGAGGTAACACTGCTGCTGCCCGCTATGCCCTCCAAAGAGCTGTTACTGCCTCTGTGCTGATGGACCTGAGGACTCTGCAGCTGCCAAGTCCCATCTGCCATCACAGGGATGTCAGGAGGTAGAAAAATGGGTTCTAGGAAGCAGAAAGGCTATAGCAGTGTCTGCAGTGAGGGTAAATGTGACAGCTGGGAGCAGATGGCATCTCTTCGGGAAACCTTGAATAAAGCCCAGTCCTGGGAGCACTGTGGGAGGTTCAGTAGGGATGCAGCCATGAGCCCAGGAGGGGTCTGCCATGGGCTCAGGCTTTATGAAACGAGCGCAGGTAGAGCCTCCTCTTGCCCAAAGGGAGCTGCAGACACTTTTCTGGCATAACCCGCTTCCTCCCCGCCCTCCTGAAGCATTACTCGCCCGCCTGCTCCAGGTACAGGGCAGTGCTAGAGGGCTCAGCCATTCTGCTGCAGCACAGCCACAGTGTTTGGCCACTGCTCACCCTACAGCAGCAGCTCTGGTTTGCAGGGAAGGTCTCAAAGGGTGGCCTCATCTCACTGGGACATGGTCCAGAGCCTTGAGGGCTCATTGCAGTGAATGCTGAGCATCTGGGCCAGGGTCTCTGAGCCTGATCCAGTGTCTGGGATGCAGGAGAAAGGTTCTGCCACTTCCTGAAGCAGCCAGCAGCCCCTCTGAGAATCTGCTTTGTTCTGAAGCCTTTGGAGATCCAAACCTCTTCCTGTGAAGGAATCCTGGGATAAGATGCAGTTTGTGACAGAGCTCACCCTCCTTGCCTATCTGCACTGGAGCTCTATGAGTGTTTGGAAGACAAAACAGCTGGTTGGTGAGGCTGCTTGTTGAGTAGAGACAAAGGCAGCTCTGTCCCAGGGGTGTGGATGAAGACAAGAAGGACTACTTTTTACAAGGGCATGTAGAGATAGGACAAGGGGTGATGGGTTAAAACTGAAACAGGAGAGATTTAGTCTGGATACAAGGAAGAACTTCCCTGTGAGAATGGTGAGGCCCTGGTACAGAGAAGTGGTATCCATCCATGCCGGTGTTCAAGGCCAGGTTGGATGGGACTTTGGAAAAACCTGCTCTAGTGGAAGGTGTCCCTGCCCGTGGCAGGGGTTTGGAACTGGATGAGCTTTAAGGTCCCTTCCAACCTAAACTAGTCTGGGATTCTATGATTCTATTTTAGAGTGTACCATAAGGTAATGGCATGCTCTAAAAGAGTTGGAAGAGTCAGTCTTGTGCTGCCTCTTCTAACTTTGCAACACATTTCATGGGGCTCAGAGCAACTCTTGTGTCAAGCCAAATTCCTCACAGCCTCAGGGAGGGAGACTTCACCATGAAAGATGGAGTTCCCAAGCACGAGCACCTTCCCATGTATCTCACACTCCATTAGAGCTCATACAATTGTCACAGCACAGACCCACATCCCTGCTTGCCCTGGGAAGCATCTTTGGGCACCTCTCGTGTTTTCTCTCATCATGCTTAAGGTGAGCTCTTTGATGTATCTGCCGAGCTGTGCCGCTCCTCACCAGCCCTGCACAGAACACCCCACATGAGCGTGTCCCCTCACTGCTGTGACAAGATAGCTCAAACTTTGGTCCTAACTAACTGCTGTGCATGGTGGTGCGGTGCCACTGAGGCTGCAGTTAGTGTCCGATGTGGGACTCACTGCCAGGGTCCTCCACCTGAGCTGGGTGGTCTCTGCTTCACCCTTTGAGCTATTGCTTTCAGCAGACAAGGGCTGGAGAAGCAGGTCCCTGATGAGCTCTGCATCTGAGTCCCCTGGCATTCCCATCTGCCAGTGACAGGCTTGTCCTGCTTCTGCTTCTCTCTCTGTAGTGACTCGTGAATTAAAAGCCCTTTGCTGTGCTTTGCACACTGCAGTCTATAGAGCTGCATCTCTGATTGCCAGTGCTGAGGCACTGCTCACAAACAACACCCCCCCCCCCCCCGCTTTGGGGAGTGGAGAAGGGACAGTTCATGCAGAGCACAGACATATCAATATTTAAAAGCTCCTAATGCAATTTCTCCATGATCTATCCCTGCTGCTCTCCTGTGCATCCCTCTTGCTGGATGAATCATTAGCAGGGAAACCAGGCAGGAGTCTGAAGCATTCAGGCTGACAGCACAGACAAGCAGCATCACTTGGTCCCCATCAGTAAGTCAGTATTATTGCAAACTGCTGTTATCTAAGAAAATCTTCCCTTGCTCTATACTGCCTGCTTCCCAGAGCCCTCTGAGCAGTGTTTCCCCTGTTGCCTTCAAGCATTTCAAGAGCAAACAGGACTGCACATGCAAAGGATTCTGCCCAGCAAGGACCAGGAGGTCCAGGCTGGATTTAACCACTATAACCACTGAACCACTAGGGAGAAGCCAGGGAACAATTCACTGAGCGAGACCCCCTGTGCTCAAGGAATAGGTGCAAGTCCCCAGTACATTCTCAGTTTTGTTGTGGCTTTTGTACCTTTTTTATGCCACCAGCTGCATTTCAGGACTCTGTGGCCCAGCCCTGCTTGTTGCTTCTTATAGGCAACAGCACGTGGAGACTGGTTTCTGAGGCACACGGTCCATATGTCAAAGCCAGCCAGATATCCTTCCATTTATAAAACTGAGTTTTACAACAGGAGTACAATCCTCTTCCTTCCTTCTTGCCCTCTTATTTACTTGGAGCTCTTCAGCTGTACTTTCAAAAAGGAGGTTGGTTTGTCCCTGCTAAAATTTCCTGCAGCCTCAATACTGCCCTGATGGGAAAGGCAGGGATTATATTACAAGGGCAATTCCCACACTCCTACCAACCCAGTTTGGCTTGCAGCCATCACCAGCTATCAGGGCCTTTCTCCCTAACGACAACAAACCTCAGAGACATAATTTCATGCTCCTGCTGTCAGCTGCCTTGCACAATTTATCTTCTCATTACCTCTTTAACAGCATTGCTAGTCACTGACTGATTGAGGAAAGTAACTCCTGTGATGGAGACATGGGCAGTGGAAATAAAGCAGCAATATTCCTTTGCAGCAATATATACGCTAAGTTTCTGTTGCCAGTGCGCAGAAGAGACTGGGAAGGTGGAGGACAACTGGTTCCTATGTCCACTGAGCTGCTGGTATTCAAATGTATTTCTCCTGGCTTGTATATGGTCCCCATAAGGCAAGTGGCCTTATCATAGGAGCAAAAGCTGGTTGGCTGGAGAAAAGGGAGGTCTGATCTGAAATCAGATCCAGGCAGCATTTGCCATCTTATATCAGATTTCTGTTGGGAATTCTGGTTTTTTGGGTATTCTCTGCTACTCTCTAAATGGGGTTGGAGACCCCACTGCGAGCTCCAAGGGAGAAGTGCGAAGAAATAACCCTAAGAGAAAAAGATCAGATACTAATGACTTGGTTGTATGCAGAAACACCACTTTAGGTGGGACAGCTTTCCCCAGATTCATCTACAGCCATGACATTCATCTGCAAACATGCAGTGGTGGATGGAGCTTACTGTGTTGCTTTCTCAGCTGGTTCTGCTGCTATTGAAATCCCTTTTCAGCCTCTCAGTTTCTTCTGAGTGGTGAGGCCCTGCACAGATTACCCAAAGAAGTGGTAAATGCTCCATCCCTGGCAGTGTTCAAGGCCAGGTTGGACACAGGGGCTTGGAGCAACCTGCTCTAGTGGAAGGTGTCCCTGCCTGTGGCAGGGGGTTGGAACTGGATGCGCTTTAAGGTCCCTTCAACCCAAACCAGTCTGGGATTCTATGATTATGTGCAGAAATCTCCACCTTCTCTGGAACTCACAGAAGCTCCTGCAGAGTTCAGTTCTGAACAGTGCTGTAGGATGTTACGGTACCTGTGGCCATAGTTGTGGGGTTTTATGAGGACTTCCTGGCTGGACTCCTTCTCCAGTGGTGCACCCCTTTCTCCCTCTTGCTGAGCAAAAGTGCACATCACATGGCTCTGTGATTTAGCAAGGAACCAGAAATGCTTTGACTCTGTTTTCAGCCAAAGCCTCAGCATTTTCTCTGGACAGCAGACACTTTTTATGGTAGATTTCACTTTGCTCTGAATTCAGCTTCCAACAAAAATAGCTTAAAAATATTTTGAACCAGCTCAGTGCACATCAAAGCCATTCAAAGGAGCTCTAAAAGCATAAGGAGACACCTCTTTCCAGGTGTGGGGAGGAGGACACCAGCTCACTGAGTTGCTTAACTCCCCTAGAAGGGCACAACTTCTCTCAGCACAGATAACTCAAGCTACTTACAAGGAACAATACAAAGAAAACCAGCCAGCAGTCTATCTTTGACCTTCCAGCTCACTAACTTCTGTTTTATTTGGGATATTTAATGCTGACATTAAAGTCCTTCATCTGTTTGCTGTTCAGACGGACTCGTCAGGAGCTAGCAAACATACCTGATACATGATAGTTGAGTTGTCAACTCATGATCAGTAGGCAATCCATGTTGCAACAGGAATGCCTCAGGGCTCATGCAACCAGCAAGGTCCCTGTGAGGAGGGCTAGGAATGAGTCCTCCCAGGCTCTCAGAACACAGAGGCAGCTGTGGGTTAGCCTCTGAAGCTCTACTTAGTGATACCTGAGTGCTGGAACTTGACCTGCTTTGACAATGATGCTTTCCACCAGCAGCACTGCCACTGAGAAGATCAGTATCTAGAACCCAGCCGTTTCTTCTTCAGGAGAGTGGTGGTCTGTGGGATATGCCATTTACTACCTTGTGCAATGAAACTGGTTAGTTACTACCTTTGCATGACATTAGTGCAAACAGCAACCAGCCAATGCCAGGACCCAGTGTGCTAAGAACTATGCAAAACCAACCTCCCAGTCTAAACAGGTGAGGCAGATGATGGGTAGTTTAGCAATGAGCAAGTGAACAGGTCAGAGAATGCTTCTGAGTGCTGAGTACAGCAAGTGCTTTGCTAGATCAATATCTAGGCTAGAACAGGGTGAGCTTGAGAAGCACTTTTCCCAGGAGGAATAAGCCCAGCTGTTACAGTGCCATGCCTCTGAAAAGGGCATTGTCTCAGTCCCTCCAGTTTTGTTTCAGAGGAAAAAACATGCTGAATAAAATATAGACACTTCAGCAAAGATGCTGCTGGCATCGGAGTTCCCCTAGCTCTGCTGGGTCCTAGGTCTCTGAGCTTGTTTTTCTATATTTGCTTCCACACGTTCCCCACACTCTGGTGTGTTTTACTCCCTGAAGTAAGATGGGAACTGTCACAAATCATTACAGCATGCACATCTTCATACATTCCCGGATCCCTTGCAGGGCTGTGGGCGCTGCTTTTCTCTATGCAGGAGTTTGCCCAGGCAGACCCTTTGGATTTCCTTGCACTGTGCAGGGAAATAAATACAGCTGCTGAAGGCTGTGGGTGGTGTGGAGAGTGCAGAGATGCTCACTGGAGTGGAAAAGGTTGGGGCAATGGAATATATCTTCTCCACCTCCCCAGATGGCTATGACAATAGCTAAAGGCTAATCCGAACATGCTGACTGTCCTCCCTGGTTTCACACTAGTCCCTAAACAGAAATCTGCAAGAGAAGAGGGTTTTGCCTCCTTGGCATGGTCTCAGACTCTGGAGGGGTCGAATGCGGGCTGGGCAAAGGTGTCCTCTAGCCAATTTGTCAGCAGTTATCCCAGTCTCAGTTCCTCTCAACTCTTATTAATCATAGCTGTTTTCACCCCACCTGAAAGATGGGCTGCATCTAGCAAGCTGGGCAGGCAATGACTCCATGCACTGCTCACTTCCCAGAAAGGTTAGAGTCTCCACATCTGGCTTAAAAGACAGGCTCTGAAACAAGGAGGTCATGCATAGCCACCCTCTCTGAACTGCTTCTCCTTTGGATGGCACCATTACCACTCTACATTGTGCCTCAGAACCTTGAAAACAAAGCCTGCATGGCTCAGATGTAGTTTGTGCTGGAGGGTCTGGGCTGCCCTCCCAAGCTTGGTGACCCAGTTCAGCAGGATGCCAAAGAACTGGTGCAGGCGCTGGGTCTGAATCCTTGGCCAGCACCTCCAGCATGATCTTGCCCATTAACTCTGCATAAACAAACAATCACTTAGAACATCAGGGAAAATTATCTTGCCCATAATCACTGATTAGAAATGTTTACTTATGGCTGGATATTTATAGCCTACAAAAGGTAAATGTCACGCTTATTGCCTGCATTGCATGGGAGATATTGTTTAATTAGCAATCACAGCCTCTGGGCTGCTGCTGTTTGGAATGGGAGACCAGTGCTGCTGTGCTCTATTTACCCTTCCTTCTTCTTTCTCTGTTCTTGTTCAGGAGTGGGATGTGGCCTTTCTTATCTGCAGAGCAAGCAGGGCGCTGTTTGAGATGCCCTCATCCAGGATCATTTCTCACATATAACAACCACAGCTCCATGCCCACATGTGCTTTTAGTAGCCTTCAGGCTGAGAAGCAGCACACAGCTGTGCAACAGATGCCCTACAAAGTGGAGCACCAGAGAGGTTAGAGCTAAAAGCTACAGGGAGATTGTGAGTGATATAGCCCTGAGCACCAGAATGCCACTTCTATTTACTAATGCTTTTGGGTGTCTCTCAGTAGACAACAGTTGTGTTGTGTCTTTTAAGCACGCTCTATTAACTGCCATCACATTTTATTGCTCCTCTGGCAATATCCAGCAACACCTCTATAATTTATTGTCATTAGTTTTACTCATGACCATCACAGAGGTCACAGCATGAGAGGAGAAGAGAGTACTTCATCCATTTCACCACTAAACATGCTGGAATAATAGCTTTTCAAATAGCTGATGTTAAATAGATATGAAAAGAAAATGAATAATGAGGAATAAGGGACCTGACCTTTTTCAAATAAGAGGCTATTTCAACATCATGACACTTGGAAGCTGAGTGAAATGAACCCTGACTTCCAAGATTGTACTTTCTGACACCTCTGATGCAGCCATCTTCCTCTGAGCCCATTCACTCAGACTCCCTTCACAGGCAGGAGGAGAAATGGGAAGCATTTCTTTCAGATGTGTGTGTTGAATTGTACCTTAGAAATGCTTGCTTCTGTTTGGTGACTCTGAAGACAGCCTGGGGGAACTGTCTTAGATGGGACCTCTGCATGTGGCCAAATGCTTCCTATACAGGCACAGTGGCTCATAAGCTCAGAGGAATGGAAATGGGCTTTGCACACTTTCCCAGTGAGTTTGCTGCTCCAGATGATTCTACCTGCAGAGGGGCTCTGCAATGAGCTTTCTGACACAGGGACTGCAGACATCTTCCCAGATCAAGGACTGAGTCTTTTTGTTCAGAAAACAGACCACAAAAGAGGAGATATGTGACCAGATCCACCCTAAGATGTAGTCAGGATGCAGCTGAATCCACACCTGGACTTCACATCTGAGCAGCATATTCAGGACCCATTGCTGAAATGATTCATATGTGGCCCAGGTCAGAATGAAAATTAAAAAGTGAAGAAAATGTTTCTGATGCTCTTGGTCATGCAAGGGATATTTCTGAGGTTTACAGAGCTCCGTATGACTTTCTTATTCCAAAACCTGATGGTGTTTCAGCCAAAGAGCCATTCAGCCACATGGGCCATTGTCATCCATGGCAAAAACCATCACCACCTGCCTTCCCTCTCCACACTTCAGATCCTGAGCTTGTTGTGTGCTAAAACTGATGACAGTCCTGACACACTTGTCAATCCTGACAAAATATCCAGGGATGGAGAGTCATGGCAATGATAACTGCAGGATATCCTGATACACAGGCTAATATCTTGCTGATAAAGCGGAAAATATCTACGGAGAACTCATTAAGGGGAGAAACATCTATCAAAATGGTGTGGTTCACAGAGCTCAACCCCAAGTTGAGGAACGACAGGCATTTCAGCAACCTAAACTAAACGTGGTAATAGAAAACTCCAAAGCAGCAACAAGCAGTTATACCCAAAGAAGGACCAAGACACAGACTCCTGGGTCACCAAGGCTCCTCCACAACCAGATTCTGTGCCAGTTTTCTTGCCAAAGAATCTTTCTTCCAGTTTTGATTTCTCTAGTCCTCAGGACTGCCTGCTTCTTGCCACGATATTCAGGTTCTGGCTGCATTTTTGGTGCTCCCCAGTCATTTGTTAATAGTGGTTTACAGATTTTTGTTCAGATTTTCAATACAAATATGAAAGGGGGTTGGCTTTAAGCCTAGCCCTGTAGGAGCTCTGGTAACCTTCTTCCAGCCTGATTCTTCTCTTTAGCATGAGCCCTTTGCTGTGTCTTCTGTATGCAGTTCCTCCTTTTCCTTCTAATTCTGTAATCCTTGTTTTTCTCTATCATCATTAATCAGTTCTTCATGTGACACCACATCAAATGCTTTCTTAAAGTCCACAAAGATGGTATCTAGCATGTTTCCTTTGTCTAAAACCTCCATTACCTTATCAGAGAAAGATATCAGATTAGCCTGCCATAACCTCCCTTGGATAAAGCCATGCTTCAGTGTAACCCATTTCCCATTTCTATCTATGCCTTTAATTAGTTCTGCTTTCAAAATCCATTTCAAAGCTTGCACCAAGCTGAGTTAATCTTTCAGGCTCCGAATCATGTTGGTTGCCTTTCCATATCAGTACCCTGTGACCATGGTCACCCAGCAAGGGTACATCTGAGTGGGGTGTGCTCTTTTCTGGACTGTGGGGCTTGGGATCAGGAAGGGAGATCAAACCTTCCAGAGGTTAACTGGTGAGGCAGAGCTGAGAGCAGTTTCTGGCAGGCTGGGCAGCAGTGACTGCTGGAAACAGGCTCACAGACAGACCTCAGATGTGGCACCAAGACACAAGCATAAGAGTGTCCCCTGGAGGGACTGTGTAAAGTTTGCTCCTTCTTTTAGGCAACTGGACAGAACAAGTCTGACTGAATGGGGACCTGGCTGTTGCAGCTGCTGCTCACATAAAACCCACTTCAGTTAGAAAGTTGTTTGTCTGATTTGGTGAGTTTTATTTGAGGACAATGTCTAAGGGGATCCACCTCAGAACCACGGATGGGCATTGGACCCAACCATAAATTGCCATTCTCCAAGCCCATAGCAACTGGCCTGATGTGGCCTGATCTGGAGATTCATAATCCCTGCAGTATACAGTGCTGCTGCTTGTTTCACTACCTGTGATAAAATATCTGGTGCCTCTGGGGTTGTGTATTAGCTCCTGAAGTGTTAGCTCTGCCTGGTTTACACTTGCTCTGTCTCTGTCCTTGTTTTCCTACTGTCCACCCTGCTCCTGCTATTCTGGTCAACAGCCACATCATTAAAAATGGAAGCCAAGTCCTCCTTTTATTTTTGAGTCTTACTGAGCATGTCTTTAATTTAACATCCCCCTCATTTCACAGCAGCCTCACTTATTCTTTTCTCATCCTTATTTCATTTACAAAACCTAAGAGTTTTTGTCCTCTTTGATTTAACATGTAACTCACTTTGACACTTGACAGTTCTTCCTTCCTCACTCTGTTTCTTGACCTCTAAGATGTACTGTTCTGCTGACCAATCTCTTTCAGCTTGGTTTCCAAAGGAGAAAAAAACAGATTTTCATTCCCCACCTTCCTCTCCTGCAATAGTGTTCAAACCCAATGGCCCATTTCAACCCCACCTGAAAGGGTGGTAGAAGCACGTAAGACAAGATTCTGTAAGGGTTTTTTTTTCTTTTAAATTGGCAGCTGAGTAGATGAGAGAGATTCAAATTAGTGCCTCCACTGAGGGAAAATGAAGCATCTTTTAGCTATTATATATTCTGTTTGGCAGAGGCCGTCATGTCAGTCAGGGCGTGCCCCCCCGCCCAGCCTGCTCTGCCGGGCACATCCTGCCCATACACAGCTTGTGCTGAGTCTTGCCAGGAAGGGGTGATCTAAGTGGTACAGGAGAGTTTGTTTAAGGTTTTGAGGTTAGGGTTTCTGTTGTTGATTGAGTTGTATTGTGGGGGGGGGTTGGGGGGTAAATAAACTGCAGGAAACAAAACACATGTCGATAAGCATAAAACTATCCTCATTGCACTGCTTCTAGAACAAGAGATTTAAGTTGGATATAAGAAAGAAGCTCTTCCCTGTGAAGGTGCTGAGGCGCTGGCACAGGGTGCCCAAAGAAGCTGTGGCTGCCCCATCCCTGGCAGTGTTCAAGGCCAGGTTGGACAGGGCTTGGAGCAAGCTGCCCTAGTGGAAGGTGTCCCTGTCCTTGGCAGGGGAGTGGAACTGGATGATCTTTAAAGTCCCTTCAACACAAACCATTATATGGTTCTATAATTCCACCCAAAGTAATTTTCTTCAACCTGCCATTTGCAATGCCTTGAAACTCCTTAGTGTATGGTTTACCTCTTACTTATGGAGTGAATTTTTGGTAAAGAAACTCATTAGTTATCATGTCCAAGACCCCAGAGATTTACCACTGTGGGCTGTTCTTGTTCTGTAAATTACTATATAAGAAATTAAGATGCCCCCATGATGACAAAATTCCTCCACTAACACTCCATTAATGTTTACTCATTTCATGATTTCATAAGTCTTCAGCTGATCATAAACACTTCTCCAATAGAACCTTTTACCATTCTATCCCAGACCAAGGATGGCCGTGACAGATTGCTGTGTCAGTTACTGATCTTCTGTGTTTGTTAATTCTATCAGCTCATTTCTACCATTCTTTGTGTCTTTCCAGTCTTCTTCCTTTCCCTTCCCTCTGCGAATGCTCTCCTTTCTGCTTTCTTATTTCATTTTCTATATATTCTGCCCTCTGACCTTGGAGATCTACCCCTCAAGAGTAATATATGTCCAGTCTTCTTTTCTAGTGTCTAGCATTCTTCTGGACATTAATATTGCTTTAACCCATCACCATTGCCTTGCCTTTTTTGCTTCAGCCTGTGGAAGAGAGACTTCCTGAAGTTCTCCAAGTGGTGTCTTCCCAGAAGTTTTTTCCAGTGCCACCCTCAACCCAGCATTTCAGCTGGTCCATGACTCAATGCTCAGTTCTCCTTATAATACTTCACCCCCATCAATAACATATCCTGCAAACTCGTTGACTGACTAAACAGTGGCCTTTTCCCATTAGGGACAATTTCAGCGCAAATACCTGGTTTTTTTGGGTCATGGTGCAGCCTTTTTCATTGCATCCTATAAAGACCAATGTCTGTGAATTGAAGGCATCATGTAACAAGAATGTGACAACAAAAAGTTGTCTTAACCTTAGCTTTACCACACACTGTAAGCCACAGAAAAAGGGTGAAAAGACATTTTCTAGCAAAAGGCATTGTCACACATCATGGCAATTCTGGCTTCTGGGGACTCCATCTAATTGGATTAGACTTGTTTTGGGAAACTGACTGGAATTGACTCTGGCAATTAAACTGAAGTTCACTTCTACACCATATGGCAAATTACGTGGGTCTTCAGCCACCAAAGATACTCTTCCGTTGCTCATAGATCTATGCAGTGCAATTCTCTACAAACAGCACTTCCAAAAATAACTTTTTAAAGACTGGACCTGGTAGAGTGTAAGTTGCACGTCTAGTAGAAATGGAATTTGTAGTGGAAAATTTCTCCCTTCTGCAGCCATTCTCTGTGAAGGACTTTCCAGCCTCCCTGCTGATCTGGGTTATTAACTTAGGGACATGTATAAGAAAAGCACAATGCACTCAAAAGAGTTAAAAGTCTCACTGTACAAGTGGCTGTCAGATATTTGCATCCTTAACTGTGGACAAATGAAGTCTTCAGCCTGCAATAGGGTGAAAATCTGAGTCAGGTTTCACTAATCATTCTATTATCAGTGCACAGATCAGAAGCTGCTCTCTCACCTCCCTTTTGATACACAGCCAGCTATTAGGGAGGCTCTGACACGATGAAATCAGTTCTGTTGTGCTGCTGTGGGATGAGCTGAAAGCCCCACAAGAGGTGCCTCAGGTGACTGCAATTCTCCATAGCTGAAGTATTAGCTAAATGCCCAAGTGCACACAGCAGCACTGTGCAGGGAGGCAGAACCATTCACACTGTGTCCTGCCAGGCTGAAAGAAGACTGAGGCGAAGCAAAGCAAAGGAGTTCATTTTTTCACATATGTATTTGCCTAATTACCCTGGGTTTTTAGCTTGGGAGCTCATGTGGGTAGATGTCATTTGTGCAGAGGATTCGGTGCTGTGATTAGTGTTGACGAACTCATGCCCTGAAGGATCCTGTTGCAAGTGACTGGTTTCCTTTCTTTATGTTTAAGAAAGGTGAACTGAAGTTGGGCTGGCACCACTGTGCCTTCCCTCACAGCTTCAGATCCTTGCTTGAGGGGTGAGTAACATCAAATGCTTATGAAATGCCTCTGGCTGATACAAGAGAAGCCTTCAGAGAATGGATCTCACTACTCCCTCCAGAAACACTTTTCTGGTGTTTGGTGCATTACAGCAACCAAAGAAAGGTGACAGATGTATCAGGGCTGCAGTTTGTGAGGAACTGGGAAGTTCTGCAGCTTCAACAGGGACGCTGAGGCCCTTGTGATGGAGACTTGTGGGCTGTAATTATTTCCCAATTGGTAATTCGGATGTGTTGCCTTGGAAAGCAGCAGATGGTAATTACGTTCCATTAGATGTTTGTATTTACTGTGGAGCTGTTTCAGTCCTTTCAGCATAGGGTGGGGCTGGGGCCTTGCTGAATGGGCTGGCTGACATGCTTACCAGGCGTCAGAGCTGCCACAGCGGCTGATATTCCTTGGGGAAGTGCATGAATGCTTCCCCTAAGCAAGACAGGCAGGGATAGGAGCCACCCCAGTGAGTGGGGTTAAGGGTCCAGTGGTTCAGAGTTCAGTCCATGGGAGGAAGAGCAGAAAATTGCAGCGAAACATGAGAAGGTTGAAGCATGAGAAGCTCTCATCTCTGTCTGGGGACCCAGTGAAAAACCCTGTCTCAGAGCATTTGTTCCTTTTGGCTCCCATAGTAACATGCCTTTCCTGATCTTCATGGAGAAGAACTTCTGTTCTTACCTCCCTGACTATGTGAACCAGTGTAAGATACAGTCCTATTCTATTGCCGCTGTCCATGGCATGGACATTAGGTACCTGGCACTTTCCAAGCAGTACTCATCCCCTCCTGTCTTCTCAAAGTGGATAGTTTGGCTGCAAGGGCAACACCTTTTCAGAGTCTCTGATGTGAATGTGTGAAGGAAGTTTGTATGTTCTTATTTTCAGAGGTCTTCTCCCAGCTCAAAGCCTCATATGACAGTTACTTGTCAGATACATTCCCACAGTGCAGGGACCCTTCAAAGGAGCTTTTCTCAGTGTAGAAGGCCTTGCTCCACAAGGTCTTTAAAGATCTGAAACTCTCTGAAAAGATCAGCAGGATGTTCCTACTTTTCATGCTCCTTCTTCCACTTCTTAGCCAGTGGAATTCGGCCAAGATGGATTACATCAAAACTCATAACTTTTTCTGTAAGATGCTCCACTTCCCATTTAGCAGCAGATATAGGAATGTCCAGAAAGGGTAGGTCTGTACTGACCTCAGAATTGTCCAAAAGGTTCATTAAAAAAGCCTCAGATTTTTATAAAACATATGTCTCTAATTGAATGAGTGGATATTTCTCATGCTTGAGAAAGTAGAAAAGGGCATACAAGGAATCAAGGGCAGCTTGAAAGTAGGAAGCAGCAAAGTGGAGTAAGTTTGGGAAAGTATTTCAAGAACTGCAAAAAGAATGGCACAGATTGCAAAGACTTGTTATGAAGGGAAAGATGTGCAGTGACTATAGGCAAGTGTTGTGGTTTAAACAAATCTTGGAGTAGAAAGGCACAATAAATTAGACACAGCTCCACATATGGGCCTAATGAAAGAATCACTCTATAGATGTGTAGGCAAACAGAGACAGCAGAATCCTGCATATGCAGGGGAGCACAGCAGGAGCTATGTGTATGTCTGCACCACAAGGTCATAGAGAAAGCAGAGGATGTTAGAACAGCCACAAAATGATTGAAGGGCAAGCTAAATAGAAAAGATTAAAGGAATTAAATTATGCATGGCTTGGCCAAACAGTGATTAAATACCCCGGCAAGGAGCAAAACTGTTTCGTGTGCTCTGATGAGGGACAGACGAATGTTAAAAGGTGAGACTCATAGTGCAAAATGGGAGTTGCACAGCAGGAAAAGTTTTCTAGGAGAAACTTTAATGTTGCTTAATACTGCATTTGTGAAGGCTGGTGGAAATATAAACCAGGACTTGACAAAATGCTGGAGCATATGCAAAGGGAGAAGCGTGCTTTGCCCAAGGCACAGCACTGGAGCTACCTAGGAAAGCAGGCAGTGTGGTTCCCACTGTGGCTGTCAGTGCTTGTTCTGGTATTACTGATCCTGTTAGTAAAGGCTTCCTTGTGGCAGGCTCTGTGCAGGGGAGGGAAGGTCTTAAAATCTGTTTCTAACTTGGACTGAGTTATCTTGTTATTACCAACATCATAGCAGAGAGAAACAGCCCTGGTGGAGGTTTGTGGCTTTGCCTGGCCAGATCTTGGCTGCCTTCAAGGATGGAGAATTCTTTGTGACATAGATATATAAATCCAGTCTTACAGTGCTTCATGGTGATTCCCACATTCCTGAAAAAACTCCAGAATGGCAATAAAGGGTCCTTTTCTTAGTGAGACCTTCTGAAGGGCACTGGTCAAGCTGCCAAGTGTCCTGATGTCCATTATCTCTGAGCATTGCATGTGGTATGCTGCCCACATGGACTGAGTCACTGGTCTTTTGAGGATGCACTCTAGAAATGAAAAGGATTGGAAGGACTGTGGGGATCCTTTAAGAATAAGCTTTCTTTCTAAGTGTAAAATATTATTCACACCCACGATAATTATTGGAATAGTAAAGATCTCATTACAGAACCAGCATGACCATTTTTAGGTATTGCCTTGAGTCCTCCTTGGGAAATGCATCAGTATAAGAGATGCTGATGTTGCCTTCTAGCAGATACATTTGAACAGCTTGTGCTAATTAACAGTAATAAATATATGCTAAAAGCATAACTGGAAGCCAGGCTACAGGACACAGCTTTGGCTACTCATTGAAAATTATACCACCAGGTAACATTTTCTGTTCACATTCGTTCCAAATCTTCAAGGGGCTTCTATTATTTATATCTGCAATCAACATAACATTTGCCTCTGCCGTATCTACCCAGCTCATAAAGTTGTTTGTATCCATTAATGCGGCATCTAGCTGCCTCACGGCCTGTTTTGTATTTAAACATAAACCACACCTATGAGTTGAGGATTTGATGGACAAAAAGACCTAAATTTAGGTATTTAGGTATTCCTTTCTCACTGGAGATTAAGCTTATATGACAGAGGATCACTTTTCACACAATGCTGATCTTGACTGTTGCCTGGTTTCTACTTCTGCTGACCCATGGCACATCATAGGTAAGGGATAGAGTAGACCTAACTTGTGCCAAAGCCACCAACTCCACAGGGGAACTCTCAGGGGAGGTTTTAATGGCTTAGGCTGCTGCATGGATCAAAGCACAGATCTGGCCTGGTAATCCTTTCTAGCCAGATTTGGTGTTTATGGTTCATTTATACTTTCTCATCCTTTTCTCTCTGTCTCAGCCCAAGCTGCCTGCTCAGTTTATAAGGGTCCACTCTGCAGTGCTAGCAGAGGACCTTTCCTGGGCTGTCATACTGTCAGACCAGCAACATCCAAACCTGGGTTGTCTACAGGATTTCCCAGCTAGGTGATGGAATGATTGCTTTCACAGGATCAAAGCAGGAGCAGTCTTCTTTACTGAAGTTACACAGAAGCTGATGAAGGAAAGAATGCATGACCACTGTGACACAAATGGGGAGAAAGCAATTGCACTAGTAAGTCAGTAAATCCAAAAAAGAAGTAATTTTAAAGTCAGGATACATTTGAAAGCACCGGTTGACATAAAAATACCAGTTCTCAATAAGGTGATGAGCCCCCTTAAGAACAACTACCTTTAACAGGCTGAGTGTGAAGGTTACCTTCATCCCAGATTGTGTGCTGTTTCCAAGCATCAGACCAGCACTGGCTGTCCTGTATCAGCTACACAGACCAGCTACCAAGCTGCTCCCAAACCACTTGGTACCAGGCAGACATAGATCCCCTTTACATCACAACCACAAAGAGCATATTTTGTATTTGAGTCAAAGAATCCTGTCAGGCTTTTGGGCGGTCTGAACTCCTCAAGTAAGCATCAGGATATCTCCACACTGCAGTTTGTAAAATTACCTTGGGAAACATATTTTAATGGTTCGAAAAACAACTCAGCTACTCCTCCCTGTACCCTGTGAATGACGAATTAAAGCAGCTTCCTTTTCTCCCCAGCTGCTTCTACCTGTTGCTATGGCTTGGTAAAAGGAGGAGGGTGCTGAGCAACTGCCTCTTTCCCACAGACCTCTATTGACTTCCTTCACGCTACTGCTCTGGAATGCTCAACTATGACATGATGCCCGCCCTGTGTTCTAACCAGTGGAAAGAGCACAGACAGCCATGACATCAAACCCCCATTGTGTCCTTGCAGAAGGAATGAGTATGCAGAGCCTCTGACGTGTTTACATCAAACCTTATCCCTCCGCAGTTCATTGCTACCTCCATGTACAGGCAGAGGGAGAGGCACAGGGAGAGATGCTGAGGGTTACCTAAAACCTGTGTGCAAAAGAGACAATCCAGTCCTGAGTCCACAGGAGCAGTGAGTTGTGCTTAGTCATACAAGAGATTTCCGGTTGAGGTATCCAGTAGTGGTAACTCTGACAGACCAAACCATAAAGCAGCCCTTTGTACTCCCAATTTTTTTTGGGCCAAGACTGACAGCCATTTGCAGCAAGAATTCATTGTTCTCCTGAAAGTGCCAATCTCTCTTCACTGACTAAAAAGGGAGCCTATGCACCTTACATACAGCACGCTCCTAAAGTGAGACACTTCAAGTGAAAGCTTGAAATTGGTCTTGATGAACCTCTGCCTCCCTGTGCGATCTGTTGTGTTGAATAAAGAACCAAGAGGTGAAACAGAAGAAGAGAGCTTATACTGGTGACAGGCTGAGTATCAGCATTGCAGAAGAGTGCGCAGCAATGAGAAGATTTGACTGGGAGCCTTCAGCATTTGAAAAGGTCAAACAAGCAATGCCCAGGGCTCACTTCTGACCCTCTGATGGCCTTTGCTGCCAGCTGCTGTAGACACATGTGTGATATAATGACGGAGAGGAAGGATAATCAAATTGATATCCTAATATCCTGACAAGGTTACAGTGGAAACTTCCAAGAAAGCAGGAGGTTTGACCAGTCTTCCTGCCCTAAGAGCCCAACAGGATATGTGCTGCAGTGCTGGAAGGGCTGTTAGTCAGCAAGCCTTGCCTCATGTCTGCTCCTGAGCAGGGAAAAAATCTTAATGCAAGGGAGTGCTCAGAATTGTTTTAATTCATAATTATCACCACAAAAAAAATTGTAATTCCTGTTAGAATAAAAATCATTTTTGACTTATCAATACTCCTGGACATTGATATTAAAATGAGATGTGCATGCCTAATAGCAGACACAACAATATTTTTCTCTAACTATTCTTTCTGTCTTACTTTGGTTAAGAAATGAGAGGCAACTGTGTTTGGGGAACAGCATGTCTCCTTCCTGATCCAGTATCTCACTAGGAAAGCAGCTTTGAAACACTTCGGTATTAAGCAAGCAGAGAGAAAAATGGAAATCTCATTGTGGAAACTAATGATGAACTAATTTATCCAAGTTCAAGCAAACAACTGAAAACAATTCCAAGCAGTTTAATGACAAAATGCTCTAATCCAATGCTGGTGTTTGAGTTTCATTTGTGGCATCTTTTATTACAGAAATTGCACCCATGGGAGTATGGATGTGAATAAAACATTTCATTTTATGGCCACAGAAAGGAAAAAAAACCCACCTTTGAGGGGTTTAAAAGCTCTTTTATCATTATGTAATTGTTCTGCAGAGCTTGGGAAATTCTCTACATTAAGAACAATTTTTGACTCATATATCACATACCTGAAGGCCTCCTTGGAAATGCCAAGGAGAGGTGTCAGCGAGGTTTGGTGCAGAGACCCAGCAAAGCATCCTGCTTTCAGTGTCCTGGGAAACACCCTGGGAAGAGCATTCAGGAAGCTGCATGCATCATGGTCCTACAAAATCACAGAACCCCAGACTGGTTTGTGTTGGAAGGGACCTTAAAGCTCATCCAGTTCCAGCCCCTGCCACGGGCAGGGACACCTTCCACTGGAGCAGCTTGCTCCAAGCCCCTGTGTCCAACCTGG